>VDFB02338535.1:0-38812 GCA_007258455.2 Sequoia sempervirens | reverse complement strand
CTTGATGCCACCCTATACTAATAACTATCTCAGAGAGTTTCCATCCTCATGAGAGCCAATCTGAAATAGTCTAAGGAATTTGTCTCAAGCAACAAGCTGCAGCAGCATCCATTTTTTGTAAACAGAATGAAGTTTTTGTGTTTGTAATAATCAATGATGCCTTTCCTCTTCCTAGCAATACATATATAATCTTCGACTCAAGCAATCCACTTATGGGAATTACTCCGACATTCAATGCTAGCTAACTGACAAACCCTCCCCAAGAATTTAGGGAGATAACTCACTGCCTGAGTCGTTATTTCACTGAAGCTGATTTTCCTTATTTAGCTGAAGATAACTAATGGAATAACTGCAGCGTCCCTTATTTAATTGACACAACTAAAAATAGCTGACTAACTAAAAGACTAACTAGATCCAACAGCTGACAGGATTCAGTCAACCCGAATCCATGTCAACTACCAACAGTGCAGTGTTTGCAGATCAAAAATGGGACATTCTATGTCTCAACCCAAAGTGTATGGTACATCTAAACCATAAAACCTATAGGGACCAATGTGATTACTATTCCTGACACAACTGAGTTAGAAATCTAATCGCATCTCTGACTAAAACTATTATCATACAGCCTGTCTTCCTACAAAATCTTAGCTGTTAGACTTGGGTATTATAATTCTGTGTTTACTGATCTACAAATTAATAAGGTTTACAAAAGAGTCGTGCCTAAGTCTTCTCTATCAAAATAAGGTCCAAAGTCTGCTAGTAAAGATTCTGTCAAATTTGTTAGGGATCAATTCAAAGGACTGACACTACTAATTCAGTTAACAATAGAGTTCTATCATGAGACTGGCAAATAACTTAAAATGGAAGCTTTTTCTTGTATACTAAAGAAATCATTTATCTTGCAATCTGTATTTTGAAACCTATAAAAGCAATCCAACAAGGCAATTGTTTATGTTAGAATTTGCACAACTGGCAACTATTTACTATTAGAGTTCTTAAACTTCCACAGTCCATGTGATTTGAAAGTTGTTTATAGAATCACCTGTGGCTGAGCATTTTTGGGTCAATGTTTCGAATGACCCTGTGTGATTCATCAAGATTAATAATAAGCTACGTTCCAGAGTGTATTCGGGACAGGGATGGCAGGATCGCAGGGAACACATTTTGAATGGTAATGTCATCCTCCAAAGATGGCCCCCGGACCAGTGATTTTTTTTATAACATCTATAGGCTGAAGAAGCTACATGCCATTGTAAGAAGCTACAAGCAAGAAGGAAAACATTGAACTCTCAAAAGGAAAAGAACACCAAAACAGTTGTTTGCTGCTCATGCTCAAAAGGTTCATATGTTATAAAGAATTCTTTCATGTTAGTTTTATCTTACTCCCTATCACATGAGGCACCTCCAAGGACATTTCAGTTGAACAGGAAAAATCTCTTAGATTTCACTACATTCAGACATGATGCATTACAAACACACATTCATCCATGTTTTGAGATGGGATCTTTCTGATAGATTATTGTAGGCTTTCTGACCTTTGCCATTGAATGCCAGTCACTTGGAAACTTTACAGTACTGCTGTGTTAGTATATATCATACTGCAGGAAATCAAATTTACATGCAAGCTGTTATTACCGAAGGTTATTACATGAAATCAAATTTCCATGGAAGGTTCCCTTGCTTAAATTTGGGAGTTATTACTGAGCATGCGAGCATGCCCTGCTGGGAACAATCGTATTGAGCATAAAGATGTTTGTCTGAGAGCAGTTTTCAGCTTCTTTATTTATTTGAAATAAATGTCTTTTCTTTTAAAACATGATGAAATTCTTTTCAGCATTGGGGATGCCTGGATGTCTCCACGACAGCTGGGGACATCTGAGACATCCCTAACCATCCCAGGGACAGTCAAACATCTCATTGACATTCTGCCTTGTTAGTACATGTCCCCGGGACATTCCACAAAATTAGAAAATCATGGAGATGGCTATAGGATGCCCTCTGCCATCCCACTGTCTCGGAAACACTGCATGTAGCATCAACAATAAGATATATTACAGTCCTAGTTCACCTGTATAAAGGAGCTTCTCAATAACATTATAACCCTACTGATTCCCATGTAGGACTCTTTAAGCGATGGCTAGCCAATGCACATGCTAGAGGCTGAAATATATAGCAAGAATTTGGAATACCTAGTTTATTTTAAGCTGTTGAAATATATAATAACAATTTTGGCATACCCAGTTTATTTTAAGCCATTGAAATATATTAGAACAATTTTGGCAAGGCTAGTTTATTTTGGCATAGCAAGCCAGCATACACAACAGCTAGCCACTGCTTGAGAGTCCCACATGTGCATTACTAGGGTTACTGAGAAGCTCCTTTGTAAAGGGGACCTACGACTTTAGTATATCTTAATATTGATCCTGATAATGAATCACACAGGGTGATTCAAAACATTGGTCCAAAAATGCTCAGACAATGGTAATTCTAGAAGCACATAGTAAAAATTTTATTAACTTGCTTGATGATTCCTTTGAAGTCTATGTTGAACTTTGCATTAGTGAATTTCTATCATGTATTTCTGAGTTGATTACAGGCATGCTTAAAAGAGAATGTTTGGTTTAAAACTAAGCATAGTAGAGAATGGATGCATAAAAACTTATATAATGGCTGTAGTCTTGTCATATTAAAGTGATCCTCACTAAACTTAATCATCAAAATGAAAAAGGTACAAAAATTAAAGAAATAAGTAGAGTTATAAGTTCTTTGCAATAATTTCCTTCCTAAATGCCTTAAAAAATACATCTGTACACAGATTGCTTCCAAGATGTTACAAGATTTAAATAAAGTCATTATTTCATGGAAAAGAAAGTGTAAAGTTGACATAGGTATCCTTACCTTCATATATGGGCACGAAGCACAACCACCATGAATTGAACAACCTTCACCAGATGACACTCCTGGAACTATGGAAAGCTTTGTTAAATTTTCACTTTCATTTGACTCAGAATCACCCGAAGACTGTGGCTTTGACATTGAATCAGATGAAACAGGAAAGATAATTTCCACCTCAACTTTTGATCTTCTAACCTCTTTCAGTGCATTACGAACTGCAGCCACAATAGCTGTCACCATGCCAGATTCAGTGCCTAATATGAACTGAAGATGTTCATCAATATCACGGCTCACTGCCTCTTGCACATGCTTAGTGATGAAATCCAAAATATTCTGTGTAGAACCTACAACTCCCATTCCTCGCTTCTTTGCTTCCATTGCAAGTGAAAACATTTCACCTGGAACCTCAAAATGAGCAGTAAGGAAAGCATCACAATAACCTTCTTGAATTCTCCATACCACATCTTGGCCAAAGAGATTATGTACAATGCATGTGCCATCCTGCAAAATAATTGCTAATGATAAGCCAAGCCAAAAGATAATATTTAATATATGTACAATGCTACTAAACTTTCTTGTTAACTATGTAAAATTTAGCTCAAACAAAATGATATCAACAAAATATGATTCAGATCCAGATTATTGATTTTCATACCCAAGCATTCACACTTGACTACTTAAGAGGAAACTCCATGGAGCAATTTTTGAATTGATCAACTATTCATGGAAATGAACTTGTTCTTGCAATATTGTAACTAAGGTGAGAGCTAATTTCCTATCACATGTTGACAACAACCCATTCTAGAAGAGTGCAGATTTTGTAGCTATCAACTTCAACCTATTGCTTTGACAAAATATTGATCTACAGTTCTCAAACATACGATGATGGTTTCCTTGTGTCTGTTTAGGGAAGTGTTAACAGGTTATGTCCACGTGAATACATGGATGGCTACAGAGGTGCACACATGGCATTATTCAAAAACATTCCATGGGTACATCTGTAAACATTGAGATCAAGCAAGCCACTTTTACAGGCTCTAGCAAGGCCTGGTGTGGATCCCTTGCTCTGTTTAAGACTTGAGCAGACAACAGTTAAGAGTTCAATTTTAATTTTCTCAATGGTTTTATGATATCCACAGGTCCCTCCTCATCCCCATGAGACATGGAGAGGTCTGGAGCAACACCAAGTATGCCTGAACACATTTGGGATCATTTGAGCAAAGTTGTCTCATCAATAGTACATGATTGCCATTTATCTACTCATTTTAACTCAACACAATTTAATTTTACATGATTGAACATAACTGCTGGTCAAATCTCACCCTATTGGAGCAGTCTAACTCTACACTCGTACAGCTATCCAAATTGTCATCCAAGATTATTGGCATATTGTTGATGGTGGGTGTATGAGTAAAGGTTCCAAAACAACCAATTTTGGGCCAAATGTTTACTGCATCTTAGTGTCTAGTGAATGTCTATAGTTTACTCCCTTGTCTTTGGGAATGCTTGGAATGCCTAGTTTGCTAGTATTCTTTTTTGCATTTTGTTCAAATAACACCAAAACATCTGGAAATTTGACTACAGGGCCTTCTCTTGTTTAAAAGGTGATGTTAGTAGTAGGTACAACCAAATGCTCTCACTAGAATTATGGATGTGCCTTCAAGGATTGGTTTTAAACACCATGGCCATGATTAGTTTATAACCAAGATGGTCTTTCTAAGTGTTCCACATGATCAGATTTCCCATTTTACCTACAGCATCTTTGGGGTTTTCAAAGATCTGACTAAATTTATGCATGTTTTATTTCAAGCTTTTCTGGAAGTCATTGTCAAACCACATTGAGAGGCTTCTTTGCCATGAACCACAAAGGAAGTTGTGTCATGACTAACAAAAGAATGTGTTCAAGTTGATATATCTTAAGGACCCAACAGTGCATATGAATATCCATTGTAAAGATCAATTGTCCAATAAAACGTGGCATAACATCTCACCTCCCTATGCTTGATCTATATTACATGCTAATGGATAATACATTGATACAGAAAGTACAAGCTAAAACTGTGTCTGAAGCTTATCCAATCATGGTATAACATCTCATCTCCATATGTTTGATCTCTATTGCAAGCTAATGGATGACACATTGATGCATAAATTACAAGCTAAAACTGTCTGAAGCTATTAAATCACCTTCGAGTCCAGTTGAGAATAAAAAGGGGCATTAGACAAAGCATTAGTCTCAAATACTAAATCAAATATATACCAAAACAAACATTATGAACAGAAAAATAATTTTTAAGAGGCTAACTAACAACTTTGATGACCAAAAGTGAATGGAAGCTTTATCTACCAAGTCTTAAAAGACAATGCCCATGAAAAGGATATTTATGTCCTGGATTATAAAAAGCATATCCTACAAATATCATTTTTTTGAATGTCACATTGTCGTTTCTGAAGGATTTGCGACTTCTCCATCAATTTAAAAAATATCTTATGATTTGCTATGCACAGTAAAATGGCATGGAACTAATAGTACTTAAAATATTCTCTACTTCAAGTCAGTCAAGATTCTCGTGACCAAATTAAAAGCTACTCTTCTAGTCTGATGATATGACTTACTTTTATCTACAAGAATGAAAAGACAGTAGGCATGACTTTATTTTCAAGTTTTGTAAGAGAGTGATGACATAAGGAGAGGAACCTACTCAAGGACCCCTTTTGATGATTGACAACTTTTAGGGTTTCCAGATTTATAAGCATCCTAAGTTGTGCAAAAAATTGGCTTATGGGGCTTGGCAATAAGATGATCAAAGTCTCCTACATTTTTCCTATGGTTTAAATAAGTAATTCCAAAAGGGGAAAAGAAAGAGGAGTTGCCATTAAAACAAAACAGTTATAAGTATCAAAAGCCAAAAGTGTTATTTTCTAACCACAATATGTACATGGAAAAAGGTTGCCATGGGCTTTAATTCAACAATTCTAGTTTTGATATGAGCCTAATAAAGAGCCAAAAATATTGAAACGGGTAATTTTATCAACCAAGTGAAAATTGACATCTACATTTGTCCTTGGACATTCAATCCACAATGTTATGTTATTACTCATTTCTTGTTGGTATAATGTTGTGGGTGAACAATCCTAAACCACCACAAGTTTCATGTTACAAAAATTGAATCATCAATATGAAGTTATCATGAAATATGACAGGCAGTGTATATGACTTTATGATGAGATCAGACTAGCTACCTAAGGTGACTTGGATAAGAGAGCCAAACCTGAATTTGAATGAGCACTGGTATACAAAGCTGGAGGCAATAGTGGGTAGCAAGCTAGAGTAAGAAGCTAAGTTCCCAAGGCAGGTCCCAATATGACATCAATGCTTGTAAGTTCAAAGCCACTTCATTTTTATGATCATAAGAGATTTTTTGGGTGAGGGACACTAGAGAAGATGAATATAATGCATTTATGCCTCATAAGAATTGCATCTAATGCCTTATAGATGACCAATATAATATAGAAGAGAAGCTTCAGATGCTGATTATATTTCATTGAAAATAAAAACCAGTGGAATCTAATGCTTTCACATGAAATTTTAGTTGATTTTGAAATTTGGGATGTTTGTCTATGACTAGAATTATTGAGTGCCTTGACATCTCATTATGTATTTAGTGATCCTTTTGAGACCTATTAGTCCAAGAATTATGCATAGGAGAAAATGAATATAATATATTTATGAATATCATTGTGTTTTGTTAAAGGCTACGTTTGAATTTTGGTTTGGAAAGGTCTGCACTTTATGTTCCTTATTTTGAAACATTAAAATATTATTATAAAATATCCTGGAAGGATCTGAGCTGATGTTGATAGAATGATTGAAAATGTGTGTGTGTGTGTAGAATATGATGTGATTAAATACAACTTTGTGTTGGAAGTCTGCACTATACCTATGATGAGATATTAAGGCTTAGGTTGCTTCAGTAATATATGTTTCCATGTATATATTTGATGTTCACCAAAGTGTACAAATAAGAGGGTTAAATTGGACCAGAATTGGGAGAAATTATCTCATGCAAAACCATAAGTTTCTCCTTAGGTGCCAAAGAAGAAACTGAACCTTGTGATGAATCCATAAAGCTACTTGTTACCAACACCTAGCTACCATATAGTTAGATGTTCTTAGCATATTTATTTGTGATTGATACAATGTCTAAATTGTTGCAATGAAGTTGAGTAGATAATGTGTTGGTCTTAGATAAATGTGTGAAAGATTAAGCATGTATTGAATGGTCATGTGCTCAATTAAACCCATTCTAAATAAATCAAATCCCAAAATTCAACACCAAAATCAAGAAAAGGACAAAGACACCAAATGTTTAATAAGAAGTTGCAGTAGTAGGAAAGTGCCACTTGTTGCGTGTACAGGAAGGATGGCAAAGGAATGTCAGCAAGAAAGGTCAGTATTGATAAGAAAATCAGATTTGGAAAAAGGATGCAGAAATTAGGTGAACACCATGATAGAATGCAAAGAAAATGGAAGGTACTGGAAAAATTGACGGTGGAAGGTGAATCAGATTTCCAAGGATATCCACTTTTAATCATGGGATGGTTGCCTCAAGTTCCTGGCATAGTAGGAAAAAAAGAAAGTCCCAAGCCAAACAAAAAAGATAGCAGAAAAGTGAAATTATTCTCAAATAAAAAGATAGGAAGAAAGAAACATGGTTGCTAGAGATTGTCAAGAAAGCTAGAAGGAATATGAATCCTTAGCATCTCTAGGTGCAAAATACCTGAAGGAAAAGTTCCATGAAGTTGAGTTAGTCATGTACGTTCTCAAACAAGCAAGGAATGACTTTTGGAAGTCTCAAACCCCTAATTTGAGGGTAAATGTTGTAAGTTGAAATGGAAGCCTTGAAGTAAGCATTCACAATGACACTTTGGGTCACTCAACATGGAAAGGGTCTTATAGTGCATTGAGGAACGAGTATGTAGCACAACATAAAATATTTGAGAGGAAGTATAAGATCTGCTACAACCATGAAGGGAAGAGATGCCTCAACAAGTAAATTACTCTCCTACAAATAAACCAATATATCAAGAAACTTAATAACTAGATGTCATGTTTGTGAAGTGTAAGCTAAATGATGATCTCAAGGAACTATGAAGTGTCCTATCTATGCATGTGTGTCTACATGCTTACCCAAGTTGGTTGTCACCCAATGTGGTGTATGTGCTGAGCTTATGATCAAGTCCAGAGAGAGGAATCTAGGCATCACTCATGCTTGTCTTAATGGTCATGAATGTGTAACAAGTAAACCTGAGTGCCACATGGATGCACGGTGTCAAGAAAGATGTCTCAACCTTGCATCCTAATGTGAAGAACACAAAAATGTAATTTTCAGGCTAAAGAACACAAAAATGCAATTTATTTGGCTATAGAGCTCAATGCTAGCCTCAAAACAACATTGAAACGGGCCTTAACCAGAGCAAGCAGGTTATGGTGACATGGAGTTCTCTAAAACCTTTAATTTTATAAAAGGGGGCTCAATCAACTTCCCAAGTCAAAAGTTATGGCCTTTAGAAGATTCCCCCACATCAAAAATGCAAGAGCAATGATGCATAAGAGAGCTATAATAGGTAGTTACACTTGTTGACTGACTTATGACAAATGTTATGGCATGTCATAAGGCATCTTCGAATGGAGATAATGGAGTGCCCAAGTTAGTGAGTGGATTATGACAAACTTGAGACAAGTATAAGGAATATGTTATTTTCAGCCTATGGACTCATCTTGAAATCTAGGTGTTGGGTTTTGACTAGGGATTCGGATGCCACACTTTGGCTGGTTTTGGCTCATGGTTTACGAATTACCATTTGATTGTTTCATGTATCACTTATCCTATTTATTGGGTGCTTGAGATGGATTTTTCATAGATTAGTTTTCCAGATATTGTTATGCTATTTGAATATATCTAGATTTGTATGTTGGTAAAATCTCCTATGAAGGCTTGAGTGTGGATTTGATAATACAACTGGGTCAAGAATTGGAGGCTAGGAGTTTTCCCCAAAGGTTTTTCCCAATGTATATGCTTTGTTATGGTTGTGTGTTCATTCTTTTTGTATTTAAAAGTACATATATTTTCTATTTACACACCTCTCCTCTTAGATTAATTGTGGAAGTTTTATCCAACTTTCTTTTAAATGAAAACTAGGTGATATGGTTGTAAGGAGACAACACATGTTTGTCCTAATGGTCATGTGAGTGAAAGGAACCAATAGCTCTAAGTATCATGTTGATGAATGGAAACAAGTTGGAAATGTGATATGCACATCGCCATTGTTTCTTAGTGGCCATGCGTGTGAAAGGAGTAACTCTAACTGCCACATAGGTGAACAAAAATAGGGTGACGGGGTTCCAAGAAGGCCATACTTGTATGTCCTACTGGATGCATGAGCAAAAGGAGCCTCTAGCTCTAAGTGTCACATGAGTGAACAAAAACAAAATGCTTAAGTTATTTGTAGGCCACACATGGTTTAGTGGTCATCCACATGAGAGGAATCAATAACTATGCCAAGCAAGTGAATGGAAAAATGAATGAGAGGAGTCAATATTTGTGTCAATATTAAAGAGTCATTCCTATTCGTTGTATTGGTCATGTGTGTGAAAGGATTCAAGAACATTGAGTGCCACATGAGCGAACAGTAATAGTATGACATTGTGATAAGTGTGTCACACTTATTCATCCTAGCAGTTGTGCGACCCTATATCACCCAACTAAACAAAAATAGAGTAACTTCAATATTTGGTGAAGCAAATAAATGAAAATGATAAATATAGGCTCCCTATTCGTCCTAGTGGACATGTGTCTAAAAGGAGTCAATAACTTAAGTGTCATATGGGTGAATGGAAATAGGTACAACAATTCTTTGGTAACTTTCTTACTCTCTCCCTCCTACCTATTATGAGATTGGTTACAAATCTTTCTAAGACTTGTGTGGAGTCATTTGTATCTTATACTTGTGTACTTCATGCATATGATGCATGGATTTGAATGTCATATTGTGTATATGCCCCATGATGATTGATTGTTTTGTGGCACACAAGATCTCCTCTTGGCTCAAGGGATTGATTAGAGCATTGGACTAAATCATATGATATTTGATGATGTCATAATGCTTGGGAGGGGAGCTTCCTTCTAATCTAATTATTCTTGTACTTCTAGATCGACATCAAGCTAGATTTGAGAAAGCATTTCTACACAATAGTGCATCTTGTGTTCTAACGATCATACGATGACTAGAATTGAAATGCATCTGGCACAATTATTGTATAGATATGCACGTAGCAATTGTGCTAGTAATACTCTATTGTCAAGGCACAAAAACATGGTATGCACACCTATGAATAAAAGCTAAAATCATGTTATATTATTTATGTTTTTGGGAAATGTTTGAGGGAAATGTGTCCCATTTCTCTTCAAATGCAGCTAAAGACCATGCCATGGCAAGCTTAGCTTTAGCCATTCGCTTGCAATGGCATATATGCTTTAAGAGTGCTATGTGTCATGTTCTCATTGTCCACAATAAAACAGCAAATTGCTTATTCAACCCTACCAGCTTCCCCACAAGCCTGTTTCTTAAGCACTTAACATTAACACATTTTCTAGAGGTGACATGGCACAACACTATTCACTCTATGACAAAATGGGTAAAAAAGCCCCTCACAGTTTTGATGAACCCATTTTAGCTTGACTATTAATCAAGAGCCCACCTATTATTTTTCATTGATCCCTACTATCATTTATCAAACAAGTGCCTTGTGCTTACCACCTCTATACATTTAACTCATGTCATCTAAATAGTAAGAGCATAGGACCAATCCCATCACCTTGCCTATCATGCAGTATGTTGTCCTATCCCCACGATAACATATATGCTAGGGACCTGATCAACATTTATAGTTTGTCCCTAAGCACAATACTACTTTGTTTCCTATTTCAAAGCCTAGTTACCTTGCTATAAGAACATAGTGAATGTCTATGAGCCCAATTGGTAATTGTAAAAACTCAGCCATGAATCTTCAAGCATTGAAGTGCTAAACTAGGTTTGTATGACCATGATATTGCAAAAAAAGACCAAAGCTATTGAAAACTTGAGTTGGAACCACAAAATATAGGAAAAAGATTTTTAAATGGGAATTTTATCTTTTTGACCAAATCAAAGAGATTAATTTCTCTAGTTTGAAGTAAATTTCACTTTTTCCTTTTGTCCAATTGTGCATTATTGAACATATTTCTAATGACATGGAAAGCAATAATTTGGTCTTTGCAGTTATTTATTTGGTTCTAATGATTTCTTGGTGCATTGGGCTTGGATCAGAAAATCAAATCCACCTTAGATCAAATGGAGCAATTATGTTCCGTTGGTGAAGGAACTATGCAGCCACCATTTGGAGAACATCATGACAATTTGGAGGACACTTGATGGAGATTTGATTTAAAGAGCTTTGTAGAGCTGGTTGCAGAAGCTAAGAATTAAATAAAGATCAATTCAAGGCTTTCTTGATTGACGACCCCAAGGCAATGATGACTAATTGGAGTAGGGGTTTCCTATTTGCATCCAAAATTGCACCAGTCAGATCTTGTAGTAGCAGAGTTTATGATTGCATACTTGCATTCAATCTTCCCTGGTTTGAAAAGTGACACAATTCAAGGGAAATGCCTTGCATGAGCTGAGAATAAAACATTTTTTATAAGGAGTTGTAGCAAATTTGAAGGGAAAAGCCCCAATGTGCTAAGTGGAGCTAGAATTGAATGATGCCACACTACTAGAGGCATCCTTGATCTTATTGCCTAAGAAATTTGACTTACCTTGTTATTGGCACCTAAGAAACCTCTAGGTATTAATTGTGTTCACCAATCAGTTATGTAGAATTGAATGGGAAATTTGCTTCGTTCTTGAGCATGATGGGATCTATATATAATATACCAAGCTACTTGACATTTGTTAGCGTTGGAGATTTTGGAACTTTTTAGGCCTGTAGCAGCTTAGAGCTAGATAGTTTTAAAGATTTCTTTAAGAAAGAACTTAAGATTTTCTTTTGTCCAAATCCCCAAACTGAGTGTAACTCTGGTTATGCAATACAATGAAACTTGAGTATGAAGCTTGATGTTATTTCATGGTTCTTGTATGTGTTGATGAATGGTTTACACTTTACATACATGCTCAATGGAATTCTATTTTTTGCTTAGTGCACACTTATGGCAAGTAGATGCACAGTTTTAATTAAGCATAACTTCCTTAGAAGATTGCATCAGTGCTAGCTATATTGTAATTTTGACTATTGGTCTGGTTATTTAGTGCTGGTGGATGGTTGTGGAATGATAAAGCATGTCAATTCTTGTAAATGCAGGTCATTGTAGTGTAGAAGTGGTTTAATTGTTATAACACACATTGCTAACTTGTTGATATGCTTATTGAGTCTATTTGAAAGAGAATATAGTGGATGCTTGAATATAATGTATGTGTGCGGTCATTTGTATCAGATTCTGATGTTTTGTTAAAATAATATTTTATGAATCTTTGAATGCTTTTGTCCATGATAATGAGAATGTGTTTGTGAACTTTAAATAGGATCCCCGAACTTATGAGTGATAGCCTAACTCCTAGTAGCCTGCACACATGCATCCTGAATCTTCAACGACTTACCATCCTTTTCAAGAGATTTTTGCACTCAGTGTTGGAGAGAATTTGGACCCACCAACAGAATCAAGGAAGGGAATTATTAAACTGGTTAGACAACAGATGGGATTTAATACATGTTATATTCTTAGTAATATGTTTGATTTCATTACAAAGTATCTGAAGCATTAAGTTAGCCTGCAGGCCTCTAGGAATCCAAGCACAATTGAAATCATTTGCAACCAGTGAAATTTTGAAAGCAATATGGCAGGAAGGAGTCTACTCCAGGTTAGGAGGGAGAGTGTTCACCCTGGGAATATCAATCACAATGGGATTCTTGGCCTTAAAGGAACAAACCAGCTCCTCAATATGTTACAGAAAAATGGTTTCAAACTTTAAAGGAAGGGAAAAAGCAGTTCTCATACCTGTCACTGAATTTTTTGCACTAACATTTCTAGGACATTTAAAAACTTTGGGGCCAATGAGGTAGAGCCTTTCTAGGAATTTTTCCTAGCCATGGCAGACCTAAATAAGGCATGCAACAAAAAAATTGCTACAGACTATAACAAAGGCAAAATTGAAATTCCCAAACCCAACCAGTAAGGAAATTAAAAGGAAAAGGAGAACGGGAATCCAGCCCAATTAATTGTTAAACCAATCTGGACCGCAAGAATTCCCTGAACAACCAGCAAAGACCTGCCACAAGTCCTAAAAGGAACTCATGAACAACCTAATAATCCCACTACATGTGAAGCAAGCAATTGCATCAAACATGATACTCACCATGAGACCAAGAGAAAGTAGGTTGTCTTTGAATGAGAACATGGGATACACAAGAAGGATTAATAGTGTTAGAAAGAGATGAAGAAAGATTTAGAGAAAACATTCCTCTAGAAAAAACACTGCCCGCCTGAAAACGAACCCCATTGTCATGAATTAATGTGGGATAAATTTGGTTAGTAATATTTCTTCCCAAAGTTGCCCACTGGGTTTGGGTTTAATGGTGAGGAATGAAGAGTTTCACACCACAGACCCGGGTTCAATTCCCACAGGGTACCTTGAAGTGGGCATGGGGACACCTTGATGTAGAGGTTGCATTTATGGCAATGCGTGGATCTAAGCCCACCCCTATGTTTCACCATGTAGGCACCTTGAGGTTTGGTTGCGTGTAGCCATATTAAAGAAACAAGCCCACCCCCATGTCTTCTATGAGCTCCACCCCAACCAATCCTAAGCACAACATTTTACCCAATAGTTTGGGTCTAGTGGTGAGGAATGGAGAAATTTACACCATACGTCTATGTTCAATCCCATGGGCAGGGCACCTTGTAGTGGCCATGGAGATACCTTGAGGTAGGGGTTGCACTTGTGGCAATGCAGGGACCTAAGCCCAACCCTATGTTTTGTCATGGTGGCACCTTGAGTTATGATCGAGTGCAATCATATTAAGGAACCAAGCCCGCCCCCATTTCTTCTATGAGCTCTACCCCAATCCTAACCCTAAAATTTCAATTTGTCAAGTGGGTGTGACAGTGGTAAAATAGGCACATTACTACAATGAAGACCTCAGTTAAAATCCCTCTAGCCATTAGGCTTAGGTATTGGGGGAAAAGTGGACATTCATGCCAAGGATGAGGCCCTTGTTTGTGCACTGGAAACTGTGGGGCTGAAACCTTACATTTACTAATCAGAACAATAAACAAAGAAAAGAAAAAAGAGCTAATGCATAGGAGAAGAGACCTACAAGCCTTAGATTTAACACTTTCAGATTTTTTCTCCACCCACACTCCTCTTGAGGCTTTCTCTCAGCATATTATGGGGCAAGTTAAAATCACATCTGACCAATCTTCATTCAAGGGGAAAGAGGTGTGTTTGGCTAAAAGGTCTAAACCTTGTTTCTATTTCCAAGGAACATAACAAATTTGACCACCATCAAATTTAATGAGAGGAGAGAAAATATCACTAATGATTTGCTGCAACTTTGAATTTCCCATCAAGTGATTGAATTCAGAATGTTAACAATGATTTGAGAATCAGTTTCCTATTTGTTGTGCCTCAATACATGAGCCTTAGCTAACTGAAGCTCACAATATATAGCTTGAGTTTTTTCCCAACTGTTACTAAAGGAATGTAGTCCCCAACCGATCCCAAAGATTACTTCATGATATAGGTTTCTGCATATCCCAACAGTCCTAACAGTCCTTGGATTACCACTCGATGCACCATTGATGTTCAGTTACATCAAAGAGTGGAAAGGAAGATTCCAAAAATTGCTTGGATGGTTCATCTTAGCACACCCATAATTGGGGAACTCTTGATTCTTAAATACTTATGTTTAAATGTTACATTTATTCTTACAGGTTGAAGAAAATCTGTATATTTCTTATGTAGTTGTTTCTTTCCATATTAAGAAGAAAAATTTGGATTTCTTAGCATACTCATTCATATTAGACATTGTCATTCTCATTCATCATTTGAACAGTATACATAATTCAATTCTAGTAGAAACGATTCACCATATACATTAAACTTCTTTATGATGCATGTTAATGGTAGCAGTGAGGTAGACACAATGATATCTTTTATAGAATGTAATCAAACGACACAAGTTGAGCAATCAATGGTTCTTGATGAGCTCCAAGGAGGACGACTCCAATTTTGCAAATGTACCTTCCTCTCCTTGCCTAAAACCCACTTTGCCCAAATATTGTGTATAAATTATTGTGAAATCTTGTTTAATTATGTTAAGTTATAAGTGTAGTGCTTAAAGGAATGTCTAGGGTAAAGAGTTTTAGGTAGTAGGGTTGGACTAACATTTGGCTATGCTGAAGCATAATTTTTTATCATGATAGGACTATGGAGACATCTACAGAGAAGTTCACATAACTCCAAGGATATTTGAGCAGCTACAAAGGATTCTCCTAACCTCAATGCACATTCTAGGATTTTTGTGGGCTAAACTAACTACCATTCACTTCAAGTTGATGGACCCAACAAGGATGAAGGGAAACACCAAGTGGCAGTTCCATGAAACAGTTTCTCCAGAGATACCTCGCCATCTTTGGTTCCATGTCACCTACTCTCCACTGAAGTCCACTCTCATTGGCAATCGACTACAAATTATTCCTGAGAATGTGGTTCATTTTAAGGAGCTACATAATCAGCACACCTCATGAGAAGCATCATATGAATTACCTTTTTATTAGCAAATATGTAATTGTTAAACAAGAGAAATAACTCCTTTATATTGCAAAGACTTTAAGTTAGATGCAACAACAACAAGCGTTTCTATCAGTTAAGAAATGGCTGATATATATATATACAAATTTGTGGCATAGATAGATATAGTTTTTGGTTTTGCGAAGATATACAAGATCATAACTTTGTCATTTCCGGAATAAGTATGTAATTTTGATTCAAGTCATCCGATAGAAGAAAGAATTTCATCCATCTGCCAACTATTTAAAGCTGATTATTCTCTCTCTGGAGGTGGAGCAAGGGCCCACTCCAACAAACACATAGGGACCGGTATTTCTTAGCATTAAGATCTTTATTCAATTTGCATTTACTGTCATTTTTGTGAGCTTATTAGATTAATTTTATCTTCTAGCAATTATCACCTTCTGCTGTAATTCATGATTTCCTTAGATTAATGTTATTTTCTATTACAATTTATAATTTCATTATCTATTGCAATCTTTTATTACATTATATTAATTCATTTTCAAGTAATTAGAAGTAGAATGTATGTTTGAAATTGGTTAGAAGAACTGCTAGGTAGAGGCTTGCTGCAAATAGCAATGGACATGCCCCAGATTTGACAATTAGATTTATAACTCTATTTAAATGCAAGGTGTACAATGAACGACCCTTGTCAGCTTTTAACTTTATTTAGAAAACTAGTGAACTGACAAAGTAGGTTAATATTAACTTGGCTAATACTATATTTTAGGCCAAATCATATGAAGAGATTTAGTTAATGATTAGAGATTTTCATAGGTAAACATAGTAGAAATATGTATCTGAATAAAACTCTTTTTGAGATTTTTGATAAGCTTAGTAGGGCTTTTTACTTGTTAATTCTATGAATTATATATGGTGTTATAATATAATGGTAGGACAAATTGTATAACCCTTGAAACAAGGAATTTTCTTTAACTAAATGTTATCATGTTGCATTTTAAAGGAATCAACCTAAAGAATAATTCAATATAGGTACCAACTCTTGCTTGCATGATTGTCGAATGGTGATCCTAGCTATCGTACAAAATCATCTTAGATGAGAGAAAATTTCAAGTTTGGTAAACTGTGATGTTTCCATTTCACATGTTTGAAAAACATCCCCATGTGAAGTACCACCAGCTTGGAAAGAAGGCTGGAACCTTCAAAAACCATATTGTTAGAAGATTAATCTTTACTTGGTAAAGGTTATTCTTTAATTGTAATTTTTTATGAACTTGTAGGAATATTCCAAAGGAATCCCTACAAGTCTTTTGTCTTTTTGTCATCTCACACATGTGTGAGGATGGCTTATTTTTTAATTCCTTTATTAAGGAATATTTGTAACCACCTCCTTAAGACGTGACACTTTGCACACACATAGATGAATGGTGGCATTCATTGAGTTGGGAGTTACATTCTAACTCCTCATTCTCACCTCTACTTATTGAGGTGCCTCTCCTCTCATTCTTCAAGACTCATGCAAGCAAGCTAAGGCTGAAGCTCTCTCTCTCTTTGTATTATTCTTTAGGCATTTTGCCTCCATTCATAATATTGGGGTTTTTTCTTTGTTTTTCCCCTTAACAAATTCTTGTGTCTCTCTTGCTTTGGTGGTGCTTGGTTTGAATCTTCAATCTATTTGGTAATCTCTTTCCTTCAAACAATTGCTCATTCATTAGTACTTTCCATTGTTCTTTTCTATTTCCTTTCACATATTAATGCCTTAGGTGACAATAAAATGATAAGGGAAAGTACCATCCACTTGAAGGTATGTGATCATACTTTTCAAAGAACAGTTCTTCCCATTTAAGTTGAAAGATCCAAGAGATTATGCTTGCAGGGAGATTTCTAGAGTAACAAAATCCCAACTGAATCTATGTTCCACGGCCTTTTGGGGACGGGGACGGGGGGACGGCTGGGGACGCGTTTCCGGGACGTTTCCTAGGGGCAAATTTTTAGGGGACGATAGGGGACGGCAACATACAAATTACATATATATATATATATATGATTTTTTCAAAAATTATTAATATATTATAGACAGAGAGAGGGAAAGAGAGAGATATATGTCAATAAATTAATAATTGATAACAACAATATCAATATATAAATAAATCGCGAGAGTAGTAGCATAACAACATATGAACATGATAAATGTCATTAAACTTTAAACTTTAAAGCATTATAAAATTTATCACAGCAATATCAAACATAAATAAAACCATGGTCTATCAATATCCAAATGTTTCAAACATGCATCCAAAAGTCTCAAAGTTCAAACATGAAAATCAAAATACTAAATACATTGTCCAACAGTCTATGAAATTAAGCCTCCTCAAGGCGTCCAAAATACAAACAAAATGCAGCTTGAGTGGAGAAAATGCAGTCAAATAGAGGTGCCCAGCCGCGACTTTACCCTAGGTGTGTAAAACAAAAACTTGAGAAATTTGTTTCATGCGTCCTTAAAATGCAAAAACGCCTCTATCAAATGCCCAAACGCAGGAGTAAAATGGTAAAAAAATGATGCTGAGAGTCTAAGACAGATTTTTGTTTGCTGTGTGAGCTGGGAGTCGTCGCCGTCGCCGTCGCCTGCTCTTTCCGTGAGAGCCAAAACAATATATTTTCAATGTTTTGAAACTTTAATTAGTTTCATTTAATTTTTTGTTTATGGACTTTATTCATTCGCCTTTACTTGCTGTGGGCCCACGTCAGAATTAGAAGCAATATAAAATGTTTAAAAAACCACGATTTTATGTTTTTTTTTTTTTGAGCAGTCCATATACACGGGGGACGGCGAGGGACGTTCCCAGACAATAGGAAACGTCCCCCGCCGTTTCCTGTGAATTTTCTTCATTCGGGGACGGCAGGGGACTGTCCCCGATGCGTCCCCCTGTCCCCGGGACGGGTGGGGACGGGTACAGGGGGTTTTGGGGCAGGGGACGCGTCCCCGTGTAACATAGAACTGAATCAATAATTTCAGACTAGAAGATAAACAATTCTGATCAACCATGTATCTACAAATTTGCAGCTTTGCTTAGAAGTCTAATGGGAAATGTGTTAAAGCCTTCTAATTCAAAAAAAAATGAACAAGATTTTGTTGAAATCAGAAATGATCTCACAACCTGCTTGAAGTGAATTACTATATATGTTTTTGATGTTATTGATAAAAGTGGGTTTATATAAGGGCCCAAACCCTTTTACAACAGGCTTCTAGACAACTTGGAAAGCCCCAAAAGACTAACAATCATAAAACAGAACTCCGTGAGAGGTAGACAACACCAAGTCACAAATAAACAGCAAAGGAAGCAAAAGTAAGCAGACCAACAGAAAACAATCAGCAATAATTGTCAACACTAGAACTACATAGATGACATCTCCTTCAGGCTGTTTACTGCATTACTATATATGTTACTAAAAATTACTGAGTTTAATAAAGTCAAGAATATGAATTAGTCCATAACACTTTTTTGCTCAATAAGAATTATCTTGAGCCTTGCAAAAGGGGGTTATGTCCCCAAACTGCAAACAATGGTCAGCTTCAAAAATTACACAGTAAATCCTCCAACTCCTTGCAATATATTAACATTCCAATTTAAACCTATAAGGTCGCTTTATATTTACATAGATTCTTTCTCCATTATCATATGAATTATTTATTGGATTAGGAGAATAACAAATAACTGAAAGCTTCTGCTGTAGAACTCCAAAAGATACCCCTAGAAGTGCATGTTCAGTTAGCAAAATCACATTGTTTTAGTTGCATTTCTTGTCATCAATCCTCCTACCACTTATAATTTGATGATGCAAAATCCATCAAAAACATGGATGTCAATCACTAGACATCAAAGGCAAACACAAAATCTGGTAAAAACCTTACCATAAAAGGCAAAGCTGTAACAATTAGAATGTCTATATATGATCAAAATAGACAAATGGGACTTGAAATTAGAACCAGTAAAAATATCACCATAAAATACATTGGCAATTCGTGTATGCCGTTTCAAAGAAAACACCTAATAGACTGAATTCTAGTCAACATTACAGCCACAGATTTTTAGCCAATTTTGACACCATTCATGGTCTCGCCCATATCCCAATTTAACCACCATTCACTCCCCTAAACACTGCCAAGATTGGCTTTTATCACAATTCACAATGTATTGTGTCCTACAAATGAACTTTGTCAAAACTGATCTAGGTTATTTTGTTTCCCAGTTTATCTTCTTTACATACTCAACCAGCATGCTTGACAATCTAAAATTTTGAACTCTTTGCAAAGCCTCCAAGAAAGATTCGATCTACAGTAAAAAAATTATGAATCAGCATTTTACTTAACAAATGACTCTGAAACCCCAAATACAAATTTGCATATTTTTTAAGTTAGAACTATAGTATCAACATACATCTCCTAACCCAAATTATCTACTGTTCCATATTGCATTATTTTATGTCTTATGTAATAAATCTGTTTCTCAAGACATGGGTCTCAAGAAAAGGAGGACGAATGTTTTGTCTGATCGAGAGCCAAGTTCCAACAAACTCAGAGCCAATTCCACCAAATACATAATTTTCCTCACATTTTCAAGCTATTTTGATACAGAAACTACACCATATGCTATAGAAATACAACTACTCAATACAAAATGCTAGCAACCTATTTCTACATAGGTTTTAAATCTTTATCCATCCAACAAGGGCAACTTTGTAGAAGATGCACTGATTTCAAAATAAGAAGGGATTTCTTGAACTTTAAAGTTCAAACCTTTCTTAATTAAATTATGGACTTTCAATACCATGACAATCTTTTGGTTTATTCTGACCAATTTTTGTTGCCCTTTATGCAGCATCCTTGTTGAATAAATGATATGTCAGGCTTATACTGTAGATTTCATGTTATACGCTAGCTATGTCACGTTGTTGATTGGAGAGGGCATTGCTTGCTTGTTCACTGTTATAAACTCAAACTGTGGGTCCATTAGATGGTAGATTGTGTCTTCATAGATCTCTTTAGAATAATAGGTTGTGGCTTTGGTTTTATCATCTTCAAAGGGAAGATCAGTTTTCAGGCCATAATATCACAGTAAGTAGTATGGATATGGTGGGTTGGTTGGAACCATATGTTAGGGATGTTATATCCTAATGTGATGGTGGCAATACATTAAAGATTTCCACATAGGTTTGGTGATGGCCATACTGTAGTCCTCACCATGCATATTAACCAAATAAACAAAATGCAAGGAAGACTGCTTGCAATACATGATTAGATCTCCCTCGTCAAGGAGACATATGGCAATCTAAGGTAATGCCCTCATCTCAATACTAGAATCATATTGAAACCATGCTAATCTCTGAAGGAACTCACCAGATATTCTTACAACTACACTTGAGTGACCCCATCAATTAGGATTGTATAACATTTATTCCATGTCCAGAATGCATTTTACAGCAATGCATCTCTCTTTAAGCAATTTTCATCTATGACTTGTGATATCAGAAATGCACTGAATCACCACATATTCTTTCATGAATTCATAACAAAATGCGACAGTCCAGAGCCATATTTTGTAAAGACATTCATTAAAAATCACAAAACATAAGGTATTAACTATCCAATAAGTCCTTGGGTGGGAATTCATTGCAAGCCCTCTTATTTTGACAGAAGTATACGATGCAAACAAACATCAATCAAGAGATTTTCATTCCCCAGCATTTCCCAATTTCCAATGGAAAATATGGGTTCAGATAAAATATGCAAATCTTGTCCAATAATAAGAAGTAAGAACTCTTGCTGCATAAAATTCAGTTCTTGCTAAGGTAAAAACCATTTGTTACATCACAGTCAAATTCAAATTAGTAAGGGTGCTCCAAACAGACTCAAGTTCTCTAGTAGTAAAATCCCAAATATGGAAACAAGTGAAGGTTTATGTTCAGTTACACGATTTTAATACAGGCACCAGATAAATTCCAGTCCTGTTAAAGATCAAAGTCCTTTCCGAAAAGATGTAAGAAATTTGTGCATAACATGGTCCAAAATTTTCCCACTTCTAAACATTCCTGTATTATTTTCTAGATCTTTTTTTCATTCATCATGGTTCAAAAATAACCCTTGACGAAAGTCTGTTTGGCCAATTTCCCAAGAATTTGGAGACATAAACCCAAGGCATTTTTGATGAGCTATTTTCCACCAACTTGCTCATTTTTCATAACAGTTTCAGAAAAAAAATCCCCAACCAGTAATTTTTTTCAAAAGCATTTTCCAATTTTTTGTATGAATATTAAAATGTACTAAAAACTACACAGTGAAATCCAAATTCATGATATTATGTCTAACTATGAAAGTCTAAGATTTTTTAATTGATATATTACCCAAATTTTACAATTAGTACTACTACATCCTATATGATTCCTTAAAAGTTAAATGTCAACCTATAATGCATATATTACTTTCTTTTTAAAATGGATACTGTTCTACTGTTGTAAGAGAGTTCTACCCCATGAAATTTTTCCTACTAATATCCCCCTTCATAAGGAATAAAAATGTCATAAGCAAGATTGGCAGTACTTGGGAGGACCATACAGATCTTCTATATCTAGAAGCCCAAAACTTGGAGAGAATACCAATACATTAGAATATAGAACTCAAACTCCCCACTTGTTATATTTTTTACCCTATCTCTACCCAAGATCTTTCCAATATTATTCACCTTTAGGAGCATTCAATCAATAATTTAGCATAAAGCAATTTCCTTTGTATAATAGTATCAGTTCACAACATCCCTCCTGTGCCGTTGCTTGGAACAAATAGATCCTATTGTGACCTTTTCACACATCGCCCCATTGCAAATGGGGACCCTCTGTTTTTTTTGCTTTTTGCCTTGGCGTCACAATTGCTTATCACCAGTCTTTTTACAATGAGGAGTTAAAGTTCTAAGAGTCGCCTGAGTCAGTTGGAGAAATTGAGCCTAGATCACTGTGCAAACGTCACCATCATGCTTAGAGGGCCTGGGAGACGAAGAATGACTGTCATTTCAGTCAATTCCAACACCTCCCAGTTTTTAGGGTTTTTCACCCCGGGCCCCCTATTTTTTAGGACCTACTTTTTTGGCACTTTTGAGCAATTCTGAGATCCCTATTTTTTAGGGTCTATTTTTGGAAAAATTTTATTTTTAGAAAGTTCCTATATTTGGAAGGGGCTCGAGTTTCAAAAATCCACTCAGAAGTTCGAAAAAATCAACGAAACTCTCAGAAAATGGGTTTGAAAATTTTTTGAAATCATGGCGAAATTATGGAAAATCACAGAAAAAGTTAGAAAATCTGGAAAAATCTTTCAAAAATCACAGATTCATGGTGAAATTCTGGAAAATCACAGAAAAATCTGGAAAAGTCGTTCAAAAAACACAGAAAAATGGTGAATAATCTGAAAAACCAGTCAAGAAATCTAAGAAATTCATGAGGAAATCTGAGAAATCCATGGAGGAGACTGAAGTTTATGGAGTTCAACCAGCATGGAGAAAGGAGAAATTGATGTCAGAAAGCTTCAGCCAGACAATGAAAATGGTTAGACAATTAGCAAACTCCGCCAGCCATAAAGAAGATAATGGCAAGTCTGCCTTAAGACAAATGGAGAATGGCTTAACAAATGACAAAGTCCGCCCTTGGCCAAAGACAAAATGGCAGAAACATGAAGCAACTCCGCCTTGAGCTAGAAAGGAAATGGCAAGAGATAAGCTGAAGTCCACCTTGAATGGCATGCAAATGAGTGAAGTCCGCCTTGGGTGAAAGTAGAAGTGGCAATGAAATGAAGCAACTCCGCCCTAGAGTGGCCAGAAATTTAAGCAAGTCTGCCCTTGGACAAAGCATTAGGTGGCATGGAAATTGATGAAGTCCGCCCAGCAAGTATGAAATGGCAAAAGTTAGGCTCAAGTCCGCCCTTGAGAAAAGACTAAGGATGGCATAAAGATGTAGCAAGTCCGCCCAGCAAGTATGAAATGGCAAAAGTTAGGCTCAAGTCCGCCCTTGAGAAAAGACTATGGCATAAAGATGTAGCAAGTCCGCCCAGCCACATGTTAAATGGCATGCAAATAGCCCAAGTTCGCCCATGTCCAAGTCTTAAGTGGCAAGAGAGGAGACCAAGTCCGCCCCAAGTCAAAAGGGAAAATGGCAACAAATTGGATGAAATCCACCTTGAGTTAGAAGGGAAATGGCATGAAATCCTATGAAGTCCGCCTTGGGTAATGTGTTAAATGGCAAGCCAAAGGAGGAAGTCCGCCCTAAGTCAAATAAAAGATGGCAAGCTAAGTGCTAAAGTCCGCCTTGAACAAAAGTTGAATGGCCTATATGCAAAGTCCGCCATGGAGTGGAAAATTAAAAAAATTTGCCTAAGTGTGAATATTTGAAGATTTTGGAAATTCGCCTAAGTCCAAACATCAAAATGTCTAGAGAAAATTTTGCCAATGACTAAAAATTATGGCCAAATAAAATTGGACAGCAAGAAAATTATGGCCAAATAATTTTGGACGATTGAAAATCATGGCCAAATAAAATTGGACGAAAGAATTTATGGCCAAATAATTTTGGACGAAGGAAGGTAATGGCAAAATAATTTTGGACGAAAGGAGTTATGGCAAGATAAAATGGATGGCCAAATGAAATTGGACGGAAAGAAAATTAAAAGCTTGAAAATGAAATTTATAAAAATCTTTCAAAGCTTATCTTGAAAAATTATCTTTAGGAGAGGGAAAATCTAAAATAAATTTGTTTTGTTTTACTGCAGGTGGATGACTAAACAAGGCGAGGAAAATGGCAAAGAAAGTGTAAAGTCCGACTGGAAGGGAGATGAAAGAACTTGGGGAGTCCACCATTGCACATTGCAAGACCAACAGGAAGTCCATCAAGAGTTTGGCATCATGAAGACAACGGCAGGCACACCATCAAGTGCATCCAACTTACACAAGCCAAATTCAAAATTGAAGACAAACCTACTGGCGAAGTTTATTTGAGCACAAAAATGGCCAAAATCTTGAAGGTATTACAAAGTAGCCAAAATTTGGCTAAGTATGGAAAATTCTCCACCGAAAAAGTTCCAATTTTCCTTCATTGCGACGAAAGCACAAGGGAGTTCCTCTCCAAATTCAAGGCACGTGAAGGAATTCCAAAGCAATCCGGGAAGAAAGACTTAATGACTTCAAGTCTAAACAGGTGCTCCAAGGCGAGGTGAGAAGAAGAAGCCAAAGTCATCCAAAATCAAAGCACAAAGGATAAAGTCATTAGCAGGGAAAAAATATTCTAAGGCAAGAACATGGAAAAAGAACAAAGTGACTAAGGAAGACATCCAGCACGCTGAGGTGGCGCCTCGTCATCTTCCAACCAATCAAATTGTTCCAAATCAACATGCAACAACTTTCTATTTTATCTGCTGGTTCATATTTGGTAAAAAGGACAAGTGTTCTCGAATGTAATTTTCTCATTGGTCGAAGGGTAGCAAACCCTAATTAGGGTTTTATTCTATAATCTCGGCCGTTGATCCTGAATTAATCTTGGCCATTGAATTATAATTGGGGAGCCCATAAATTGAGCTCACCCCCTCATTTGTAAAGCATGGGAGCATGTTGCAAAACATGTTGAGATAAGCAACTGTTGTAAGATTGCCAAAGTAATAAGTAATGCATGCATTGTTCTGATGGTGATTGCTTCTCTTATTTTGGAGTTGGCATGGTTCTTATCCCTCATCATAGTTTAGATTTTATTTCATGTATGTTTGATGAATGCAAGATTTGATAAGTGTTGATTATGGTGAAACTTTTTGCTCATACTTTCTTTGAATGGATGATTTTCATTCAATGCGCAAAGTTAGCCTGAGCTTATTTTGTGGATTCTTAACTTCTGTCTGGATAAATATTGTTCGATTCGATGGTAGATATTCATGACGTGAAAATCATAAGCACATTCCCTTGAAGATTGCACCCCCTTTGTGTAGTTGTCATTGAGCGTGGTGAAGCAAAGCGTGGTTATTGGTTCCACCAAGTCAATACCGTCTCTTGAATTATTGGGCAGTAGACTAGAAATTCTAAACCTTTATCTCCTTTTTTCAGTTTGTTTGATCCATGACCCAAGCAATAGAGCTTAATTGTCTAGACCTTCATTGTGAATTGAACAAGCCTAGTATAAGTCCCTTTGTGTTACCAGCATAATCACATCAAAACCACAGAGCTTATCCGCACTCATCTTAAACATTGGAATTACCGTATGATCTTATTTGCAATCTTAGCATACGAGGTAGTTTTTCAAGAGGGGATAGAGCGTCTTTGGACTCTTTATTCTAGAATGTTTGTTGTGTCACAAGACACACATCAACAGATCCCAAGCTCTTACAGTGAACTTTTTCTTTGAACTTTGTGCCAAAATAATCCTTAGGAAGCTTGGTAAGGCAATGTAGCACTTGCAAATTTGCAATCATTAACTAATTAAAATATTTGTATTTTCTCATTTATGTAGGCTTTTTTGGTCTTCAATGCTGGATTATAACACTTTCCTCCAAAAAGAAACACTTGCTCCCATGATTATTAATGCCGATAGATATTCTACAATGGCATCAAGGAGTCTCTTGTCGTTACTGTGAACTTAAAAACCAAAACACAGCCGACATATTTCAAAAAATTAAAACTATAAAATAACTATTAAGTAAAAACATATCTATAAAATAACCCTAAGAAAAAAATTAAATTTATAAATTTATAAATAAAAAAACAGAAAAAACTATAAGATAACTCTTAAGTAAATAAAAGTAGCTCTTCAAATAGAAATAAAGTAAACAATGGAAATGAAATAAAATAATTCCTAACTCTTACATAAATAAAATAAAACAAAATAACTATTAAGTAAATAAAAATAACTCTTCAAATAAAAATAAAATAGTTTTAAAGTAAAATAAAATAATTCTTAAGTAAATAAAATAACACTTAAGTGTAAAAAATAGCTCAAAACATTATCTCTTGCCATTTTTAAGATAGATATCTATACTAGTAACATGCCAGTCACAAACCCTTGGTAACTACCAGCAACCATACAAGGTCAAGATATTCTGACCAGGCACCCTTACAAGCTACATTAACTCCACAATTGGTTGAACAACACAGGTATGAAGAAAAGGAACATACAACCTACATGGCTAGCATCACCAACTACCCTTTGTCCAAGCCATTCTCCTAATCACATTTATCATCTCTGTCTTTCTTTCTTTCATGGGCAGAATATAACTGCAAGTTCAGTGCTGAGTGTGGTCTATGAAGTAAATGTAGAACATTAAAGAGCTAATAGGAATAATATGCTTTACACGAAGTAGAAATTTCTTTAGAATATTAACGGAAAAAGCTTAGACTGCTTCAAAATTGGACATAAATAAGGAAATGATGTGCATAAAAAGAGCTCTAACTGAATTTTCAACAAAATCTTATTATTATGTTCAAAAAAAATTTGATGTAAGACAAACAATCTGTCAGGAAGTGCTTCCTATGGAATCATATTCAACTAGACTTGCCAAGGATAAATCACTATAAAAATGGAATCCTACAGATCAATGGTGGCAACCAAACAACTCAACCACAACCATTATTAAGGAAATTAGCCGAGTACCAAGGAAAGCGCAATAGTATGCTCACATGAAAGTAGTGTAGGCGGTGTAGTAGGGATTTAATGGAGTTTCTATCATGCATAGGATGTATCTCAGCAATTTCTGCATCGGTCATGTTTGACATTTGACGAAACAGTTCTGCAAGATTTGCACCCATATACGAATCTGGCCCATACCAGACAGTCAAATCTGGTATCTGAGAAAAAGCCTGCATATTTGGTAGAAGATTCAGTGCTAGTGCCTAATAAACAGTTGCACAAGAAATAGCGCCTAAATACAGGTAACCAAATTCTGGGAAATTAAATAAATATAAACATGAAGAAAATCAGACCTGATCAATGCTTAAATGAAAGAGTCCAGAATCTACACCCATCATTTTTGAAAGCAAATGGGATTTGGACATCCAATGGTTTAAAAGGCAGTTACCTGCAACACTGTTTGGACCACGTTTGAGGATGTACATGTTATTGTAGGCACAAGTTCATGAGATTGAGCTTTCGTTTGCAGAGAAGTGTTGATGTAGATTACATGTAGAGAAGGTGAAGATCTTGAGGCTGCCTCCAGAAACTGTAGATAGTTGGGACTTGCTGCAGCATCAGCCAATGAACAACCAATAGTTTCACTGGCCATCCTATATACCCCAACCTGGCATATAAAAGCTTATTATCAGTCTTGAAGTTTGCAGGAAAATCAAGAAGGTTTTGCAAATCTAGGTTCAGCATTCATTTCTATATAAAATGAAATGCCAATGACCTTTCCAAAGCCAGCTCGATCCAGAATTGCACGCACATTCTCCGACATGAAATCAACTCCAAGGACTGCAATTGTTTTACAACCAGCTTCTGCCATTTTCGTAGCTCGGTCTGCCATTACCAGTGAATCTGAAATATCGATATGTGGCCACTGCTGTTTGGCAGCTACAAGAACACCCTGAACCTCTGGATCCATGTAAAAATGTGCCACAACTCCAATTTTCTTTTCCTTGAGGACATTAGCAAGTTCTAAAACCTTTGATTCATCAGGTGACAAATATTTGGCCTACAAACATTAAAAACAGGAATATAAACACTCTAGTAACAAATACACAATAAATGATAGCAGTAATAAAAACATTTGATCCTGTCATCTAGAAAGTTAAAAAGCATACAGCTGGATAAGCTGCAGAAAAAGCACTTTCAAATGCTTTGAGTAACAAGTATAAGATGCTTTTAATGTGGGAATACTTGTAGGATAAAATAGAAAATCTATGTTAAGTCTTTCTCTATCTCAGAAGGCTATGATAGGAGTTCAACTGCATAACAGAAGCATGCAGTATGATTGCCAATGTTTTATTGGGAAAGATTACATCAAAATCTCTAAAACCAAACAACTGAAACCGTGATTGGTTTCACTTCTAAGCAGCTTATAAGCTGTTAGAAGAGACCCTCATTCTTAAGATCGTAGTTACAAGGAAACATGGTGAGGCACAGGTCCAGGGATGCAGACAAGAAGAGAACACTGTTTTCAAATCAGGGTACAGGGGTACATGAAAAAATATTAAACTATATTATACATAAAAAATTATATAACCAAAAGGATATGTAGCTCAGTCAACTACAAAGGGTACATTAATAAGGGTGCAGCTAAATTATATTTTAAATTTAATATTGTCACCAGAAGATGGGTATAGGGGTCCAGAATCTTGTACCATCTGTACTGGAGTTTCCAGGGTGCTGTACTTAAAATTTTATTGGGACCACCAAGAAAGAATTATCGTCTTGGAAAACATCCTCAATTTTTGTCTTAAGCCGATGCTCTCTATTCCCTTCCCATTTTACTCGTAAAATTCTAAATTTAAATCTAGAGATCTTTTCTTATTTATGCGTAATAACAACCCGTGCCACGGTCTTATATTTTCCAAAGGTATGGGAGATGCAAATAACACAGCAGACAGCTTCACAATTCTCAGGTAGGAATTAAATTAGTGCTCACAAAAAACCACAGTTGATCGATGGCATTCCCTGTTCAGATAGTTATAATAACAAGTAGGAGCGGTAAAGAATTTCAATAAGCAAAGATAATTATGCAACAATAAAACTAAGAAGCAGAAGAACCTGGAAATTAAACATTTGCTACAACTCGAAACAGCATGGAGGAAGAATTTATCACCTGAGCTTCTGCAAAACTTCCTTGTGCAGTAATATCTTCAGAAGTTATCAAAAGGGAAGGAAAAGGGTCAACGGGAGGCTTCCCTGCATTCTTCGCCAATATAGCCCGAATCTTCTTTTGCATGCTAATCAATAGATTGTGCCAAGTATTGGCCCTGGAATTTGCTCCCCCTGCAACCCCAATATTTAAACTAGATAGATCCTCTGTCTTAACTTTTAGCACCTCTTCAGGCAAAGCTCCATTCAAGGAACTAATCAAACAAGAACAAAAGCCTCTGGTAATCTCAGAGTCACTGTCTGCACCAAAATACATCCTTCCATCGCTACCAAGCTCGGCGGTGAGCCAGACTTGGGCAGTACATCCCATAACTCTGTTTGAAGAAATTCGCTCAGATTGAGGCAGAGGTGGAAGCAATGAAGAATAGTCCAAAAGCCTCATGACCCTTTCACGGGGAACCTCCAGTGCTTTGAATTCTGCCAAAATCCTATTAAGCCTTGTAGGCATATCTTCATAAACTTCAATTTCAGGGGCTTGGGTAAAGCGGTCTGCAAGGGCAGAACAGATTGCCGAATGGTGTTGGAGACACTTTTTGCTATTTAAGTTGCAGGTAATTGATGTGTATGATTTTTTTCGAACAATGGAGAAATTGTGAGCGGGTTTAATGGATTCTCTTGAAGGAAACGTAGCCAATGAGAGAGTGCGACATGGGGTTTTAACATTAAGCATATTTGAAGCACCAACAACATGATTTAGCACAGAGGTGTGTTCCATAGCTTCAATTTCAAGATCTACTCACTAAAATTGGAAATATATACACTAACTAATTTGTGCAGTTGAATATACTCTGCTACGTTTAGATCTATTGACTGAAATTGGGAATATGTTCCCTAACTAATCAGTAACCTTCTGCAATAAATGCACCAACCAATGAATGTGTTCGTATGTAATATTTTGCAATGATAATCTGTTGATCTCCGGCATTACCAGCAAAAACACCCTAAACAAATTTGCACCTTCAAAGAAAGTACCTGAAATGCTTTCTGATAAAGATGGCTACAAATATTGTCGGGTTGTACAATTCTATTCGAATTAGGATACCGTTTGTGGTAAATGTAGAGTCCAGAAGAATTTTTAAAATACTTATCGATTCAACGCCTATGCATCATTGGTGACGCTTAGTAGGCAATAATAACCACTAGCGCCGAGTCTCTTGGCTGAATATTCTTAGAAACAGCTGTAAACCTGTTTACTTAGATTGCCTTTCTGCAAATAAAAATAAAACAGAGATTAACAAGGCCACAATTAACATCTGATAGTACTATTTCGAAAAGGAATGTCAATTTTTAACCTGTTCACAAAAAATTTCTTACAGTTGTCAATTGTTAACCTGTTCACAAAATATTTCTTACAATTGTCAGTTGCTAATCTCTTGGAAAATCCCCCCATACTTCACGAGCAAAAATTGAAAAATAAAAATAAAACTATTTAAATAATTATATATTTTAATAAATAAAATACAAAATAATAATATTAAAATAATTTATTTTCATTTTTATAAAACTCATAAAAGACAAAAACAAATATAAAATAAATAATTTAAACAAATCTAATATAGGTGCCTCCAAACATGTATCTCCTAATCCTTCCACATCTTTTAAATAAATTATTTAAATTATCTATATTAATATTTATGTATAATAAAATTTAAAAACCTATCAAATTATATAACTAACCAAATACTATATTTTCAAAATTCCAACAATTAATTCAATCTAACAGTATTTCTGAAATGAAAATATCTTATAAAATATTTAATTTCACTAATGCGCTTACAGTATCTTTTATCTCTTTTTATCTTTTTTTTTTTGGTAAGTATTTCAGACACTTGATCTTTCATCCAAACAGAGAAGGATTGGCATCCTGTAACTTCTAACAAATAAGACTGCAAAGACATTAAAAGAAGTGTTAAACAAAGAAATTTAAATGCAGAACTGATAAGAAACTTTCCTATCCACCAATTCCGATAATCTTAACCACCATCAATGTTAAGAATCTAAAATACAAATCCCTAGAGATAGACAGAAATTACAGAAATTATCCCTTAATTTGTATGTAAACTAACAGAAATTCTGTTACAATTGTTCATCTGTAACCGAGAAAGACAAATCCGAGTTTTTCTTGCAAATAACAACACTAAAACGCCGAAATTTGTAAACAGAGAGAAGATACTCACCTCGCAGTAGAAGGCGAAAACGTTGCAAATTCTTCCCGACGGCTTATCTGCGATATTGTTCACAACCCCAAATTAAATCAAATTCTTATCGTCCTTTGGAATTGCTAAGCACGAAACGAATTTATATACAGAAAATGGTATACGACAGACAATTATTTTTCCTCAGGTATGACCACAAGCTGTGACATATACAATGACTTGATCCGCTAAAGACTTTACGTCTTCATTGGCTTTCTTTTTTAATCCTTCTTTTGACTCCACCAAAATCGACACCCTCCACGAGCTTCTGTGTGGACCTGCCACACTCCATTAATCAATTCTTTATTTCACCACAAATTTTTAACATATAGGCCTAGTTTATCCTCTAATTAATACTTGTTTGTTGGTTCTTTAATGTTATTTCTCTTGTTCAGGGATCTTCCGTTAGTTGACATACAATTGTTTTTCCCGAGAACCCAACCTCTCTGAACTTTCTGACGATAGTCTGACTTCAACGACTTTCTTTTTGAATGAATGAATGAATGATTTTAATTACGTCCGCGAGACCAGCCAGTCTATGGGACCCAAGAGATAAAAACCGGAAAACCGCCTTTGCCAAAACAACAAAACCGCTGCACCAAACTACCTGCTGTTGTTTTCAATCTCTTTGCTGATTTTGTTTCTTCTACTGTGAATTTTGGTCAAGTAACTTGTTGTTTTATCAATCTTTTCCTCTTCAAACAAAGCCGCTAATGATTTGACTTTTAACAAATCTGAGTAACAATATCGGATGTCCTCATAAGCTTGGCACTCCATAACGTAGTGCCACTCTGTCTCCACTAAACCCGAAGTGCAGAAACAACAGATTCTATCCGACCACCCCTCTTTGGGTATTTTCCATCTGCCTGTTTCGCATCTCAAACGATGCGAGCTAGTTCTCAATTGAGCTATCAACATTTTAGCCTTCCATTTTATATCTGCCCCTATGTAAAATTTTTGTTCATGATCACAAGTAGGATTAAAATGCAGAACATAGTGCTCACTCTTCCGGCCAAGTTGCTTCAACCACATGGTGTTTTTGACTTTCTCTTTTACATACCTTTTCATCTCGACTTTTTTGCTTGGACACTCTTGTATGTTGATCCCCCATTTTCCCATCCACTTGACATTTTGTTTCATCCACGTGTTCTTCCTTCTAGTTAATTCTTCTTCCACCACAATTTTGGGCCAACGATGCTCTTCCATATTCTCTATTCTTTGCAAATAGCCTAATAAGCGAATTAACGCTGCCATTTCCATTGGAAAGGCCCCAGCTTCAGCTAAAACAATCTCATAAGGGACCGTATTTTTTATTTTGAAATTACTTGTGATTAAGTGTTTTTGAAGTCTTTCTATTTGTTTCCATTTTACAGCTGACGTGCTGCTGCCCCAAACTTCGCAACCATAAAGAACCACCGGGGTAACAAGCAGCCCAAAAAGCTTCTTTTTTGTGCTCCAATCCCATAGCTCAGCTGACCTACATCTATTTTGGAGTAGGTAAAGAGCTTTCCAACCCCCTTGAATTCTTTTCGTCCTACACGCCTCCCAATTGAGATTGTTACAAAAATCTAGTCCCAAATATTTGTATTCATTCACCACCTGCAAAGTGTTTCCCTCAAACTCAAAATTTATTTGTTTTTTGGCTCTTTTCAACGTAAATATCATGACCTTGGTCTTGCTGATGTTGACCTGCATCCCCACATCTTGACAGAAAAGTTCCAAAGCTTTTAGGTGCTCTTGAAGACTATTTTCAGAATTTGCCATTAAAGTAAGATCATCCGCATACAACAACAACTTGATCACATAAGTGGCCAAAAGAACACCATCACCTCCCCGTTTGTCCAACCATTCTTCTAACTTGTCTATGTATAGCCCGAATAAAGTAGGGGACAAAGGGCAGCCCTGCTTGACTCCAATGTCACTTCCAAAGCACTCGGAAAGACCTGCCTTTGTTCTAATTTTGGCCCCCACCTGCTCATAAAGCCTGTGGACAGCAGCCCTATATTTTACTGGAATCCCAAGTTGTTCCATTCTGTCCCAAAGTTTATTTCTAGGGACAGTATCGAAAGCCTTTTTGAAGTCAACGAAGCAACAGAAAACCTCGCCACCCTGTTTATCCCAACTTTTTAAATTGTTATTTTGACACCCCAAATGCGACTTCCGCGAGCTTTCTACATGGACCTTTTTTCTGTTTTTTTTTATTATTTTTATTAAATGTTCAGGGATCTTCCGTTAGTTGACAGACAATTGTTTTTCCCGAGAACCCAAGCCCTCTGAACTTTCTGACGATAGTCTGACTTCATCGACTTTCTTTTTAAATTGTTATTTTGACACCCCAAATGCGACTTCCGCGAGCTTTCTCTGTGGACCTTCTATACTGCATTAATCAATTGTTTTTCTTAATTTATTTTTTATTGAAGAAAGCAATAGGCCTAAACAGATTACAACAGCAAAGTCAAAATCTGGATATTATTTTTATTAATATTTTATCCTATCCTTGGGTGTCTGGTTTTTTCATTATCTAAAAGATTCTCTAACTTTTTCCTTCTGTAATTAGTTTAATTATAGACAAGGCTTTCAATACAAATCTAAGTTTTCATTGTTTATCAAAAATTAAAAATTAAAAAAATTGAATTTTTAATTTTTTTTAAAGATTGAATTTTTTATTTATTTAGATATGGTTGTCAATAAAGGATATTTGTATTCTTCTCTCTATCCTTCAAATTGAATATATGGTTGTCAATAAAGGATATTTGTATTCTTCTTTCTATCATTCAAATTGAATACCTCTCACATTTTAACTTATTATTTTTTAGAAGCTCTCATAGCTATTCAAAATGAATAGCCTCATCCATGCCCCACTAAGAATTGGATTAAGTGGTGAGAACAAACCCCCATTCATTTTACTACTCTTCTCTATTCTTATGGCTACAAATTAGAATGGAAAAGAAAGAGGGTTGAACAAACTCGCAAAGATCAACTTGAAAAAGATTGAAGCATTTTAATTACATGTCTTACTAATAACAACATAAAGAAGAAGGTGGCAATTGCTAAACACAATATAAGTAAATTATTGGCATACAAAGTCAAAGTGACTCAAATTAGAGCTAGACTTAATTAGATAAAAAGTAGAGACAAAGGCACAAAAATTACTTCCAATTTGTAATGTCCCAAGCTTTTGCCTAAGACATCAATAGACAAAACCCAAATGATTTGTGATACCAATGTGACATCATGCATGCCACATTACACTTCTGCACATATAAGGTATTATGATGTAACACAACAACATGCATGACACATTCACACCAATGTATTAACATGGCAACACAAGTGGAAGACTTATTACACCATGGTCCTAAAGCATCATTGTTGACCCAATCAACAAGATTCAAAGGATGGTTGGAGTTCCCATGCCAAATGACAAGCCCTTGCATCTCAATCAACAACCTACTCCTCAAGTATCTCATAACTTAGAAAGACAAGTGATAAATTACACTAGTTTGGACTATAGGGACTCTATAAAGAAATTGAACTTTAGACTATTGTGACCATCCTACATAGGTAATTTAGAATTTAGGGCCAAAAATATAGGACCTCGACCTTTGATATTAGACTTGCAATTTACATCTTACCTTGATAACATGGGCTTTTGGGTTGAACCTACATGATCTCGAACTTGGGGGTCTAACCTATAATCTATCATTCAAACTTTGAAGTTTGGTCTACACTTCATGCAAAAAGTGAACTATATTAAGATGTTGAATGTCAAAGCACTTCAAATGCATCCTTGGAGGCTGATATTTGTCATGCCCCTTGGACATCGAAGTCTAATGGATATTTTACATGTAATATCCAATGAGAAGGTCAAATGATTATAGGTTTGCATCTCCAACATTGAAATCTAATTTGCATCCTATATTTTTGAATTTAGCCTCTAACTTGCAACTAAAAAAATTGTGTTTCCAATGGGAAGTCCAAATGGCTTCATGCTTGCATCTTGAACTTTGAAGTCCAATTTGTAACATACAATTTGAGACTTTTCCTACAAATTGTAACCATCAACCCTTCAATTTCCTAAACCAATGTCAAATCCTCTCTACCCTACACTTGAACTTCAACCCCCAAATTGATACTATCAACCTATAATTTTGTAGGGGAAGGTTGAACCCTCTTTGTCATATAATTTGAACTTTGGGTTAAAATTTACACTATGTAGAGAAATTAACAAGGCATGGACAACAAGCATTAATATATTGATTGACAAGTCACATCTCCCTTATTTTGTGTATTGTATGGATATGGTCCAAGCTAACAATGTGAACACACATGGGCCCTACCTTAGTCAAGCACAAAGTTCTCAAATTCCCTAAAAAGTAGACTAATCCCTATGACAAAACTATCCTTTCTCAAGAATGAGCCATACAAGAAAATGGAAAAAAATACAAGGGAACAACTAATAGAAATAAAAAAAACAATATAAAATACCATAGTAGCATGCATTCTTATAAATAGCCCGGTATTGATAAGTATATGACAAGACTAGGTCTAAGAGATAAGAAAACATATTTATAAATCGCATTTTCTAAGTCATCAATCATGATAGTCATTTAGGACATCCATACAAATTTTGGCTTCAAGTTTGGATATACACCATAATAAATATTTGAGTTGCATCACCTCCAAGGGTGGAAAATAGTATGAAACACAATTATCCATTAACTTGATGTATATATTTTACAAAGAAGAACATCAAAGGTCTAAAATTTATACATTTTCTACAAAAGTATGAAATGACCATGATACCATAATGAGGGATAATGGAGTACATGTACAAGTTAATTAATTCATGAGTCCTCAATAATAATTTAATTCCACCAACCATGTGATACCCTTAGATCCACCCTTTTGAACTAGGAAACAATTGACTTAGGTAGTTTAGCACATTCAAACCAAACATGGGGTTGGACAAGCACACAATCTAAATGCATCTCACACATAGCTCAACATAGCCTCATCAAACAAACATACATGAAGAGTGAGAAATTACCATTTGATGCATACACGTGACAAATACATGATCACTTTGTTACACCAAATAAATATGTGTGAAGGGATCATCCAACATCATCAAGCATGTACATGAAACATCATAAAAGGCACATGATACATCCTAAGATGGGTCGTGCAATCATCCATTGGATATGCAATCCAAGGTACAAAAAGGAAGAGTGGGTTTCCCTAAGTGCTAGTAATGGAGTTTCATTGTGAATATCAATGAGGCATGAGGGTTGAGGAGAATTCTCCCATCCCATGGAGTTCCTTAATGACACTAGTATTAGTACAGAATTCAATCTCAAGATAATTTTTTCTCAAAAATACAAAATTCTCCTACAAGCCCTTTGCATTCGTTTCCAAGTATCCTCATGGGCATACAAAAATATCTCGTAGATTACATTTTAGTAATTTTTACATGTTTGATTCCATGTTCATTTTAATTATATCTTATCTTAAACTCTCATTCTCTCATCCTCACTTAACATACAAATGGATGGACATGACAGTACACTCCATTCTAGTTTAGGAACCTCAACTTTTATGCCTTCACAACAAAGGCACAAAATGCATAGAAAGAAATGTGGGGTCCAATCAATACATATGTATATACAACCACTTGATATCCCATTACATTTCCATAACAACCTACATTCACTCATAACACATTCCATACATTCACTCATAACACATTCCATTCACAATGGAACATTCCATTTTTGTAAATCAAGCTCACATATAAGCTTGTTTCCAATTATAAGGTTTTCAATCTAAATTTCACCAAATTTTTAAACATAAATTTTCAAAAATCCAAATATTCCCTTTTGAATCCAAGGGCATGGAGAACATTAATTTCCAAGCACATACAAATTTTGAAGAAAAATTTTCATTTGTTTCAACATAAAATATAAAATCTTCAAATGCATACAATGAGGATTGTTAAATTGATTCCCACCATTTCAATAATCTACTCTTGATCAATATTTCCTAAAAGTAGAATTGCATAAATACAAAGAAATTAAGCACACAAAAAATGCATAACCAAATAAAGTTTAGTCACTTACCTTTTATCCTTGACATAATAGAATTGAATAAAAGACATGGAGGGTTTACAAGGAAACTTATCCTCTTTTCCACATCATACACAACCCAATCTAAATGCCCAAAAAATTAGAAACTCCCATGCCCAAATGATGCAAGGAAAGTAATAAATAAGGGCAAAATTGTTGTTTAAGAGCTCTTTGCCTAGTCAAATTGGTTTCCCCTTTTTTTTTCCAATCCCAAACAATACCAAGGAGGAAACAACAAAGATAAATTTAGTGTTAAAAACCCCCCATGAATAACAAAAAAGCCTCTCAAAATCCAATGTCCAAAAGAGACAAAAGAGAGCAAGCATTGATGGCAAGCAAAAGGTATCATAATTTTCCCATGCCCAAAATAGGCTATTTTCATTCTTTTATGTAAAAATTAATTTTCAAACACTCTCTTTCCCTTTCTTTTCCAAAATACAAAATATAATTTAAAAATTTATTAAAATTACAAGTTTCTCATTTCTTTTTAAACACATATTTCTCTATACTAAAATTTTCTTTTCAAAATTAGGCAATATAAAAAATATATGAATTTTATGCAACATATTGTATAACTGAAAATATGTTATACTTCTGTGAATCCTTGCATGCAAGGATACTCAATAATGAGTCCTTGCAAATCAATTCACAGCTCTCTATCCGAGAAGAGTAGGGATTGATATTGTGGCCCTCAGATTAACCCTGTTACCCCTGCAAATACAATCTCGGAATGAGAGATTCAAAGAGGAGAAGCAAGAATGCCAATCTCCATGAATCCTGTTCTTGCAATGCAACAATGAAAACTAATCTAAATGACTGTAAAATGCAATAAGCAAAACTAATTTATTGAAATAAAATTGATCTACATGCAAT
>VDFB02338534.1:0-14035 GCA_007258455.2 Sequoia sempervirens | reverse complement strand
TTACAAAAGTCATGAGGTGCAAATCAGCAAAAGAGATTTGAGACAAGCTTCAAAATATCTATGAAGGAGATGCAAAAGTTAAGAAAGCAAAGTTGCAAACTCATAGAAGAAGGTTGGAGACTCTCAAAATGGAGGATGATGAAGATATCGCTTCATATTTTCTTCGTGTTGATGAAATAGTGAATATCATGAGGGGACTTGGTGAAGAAATCAAGGATGAATTCATTATTGACAAAATTCTAAGATGTCTTTCTACAAAATTTGAGGCCAAAGTTGCAGCATTGGAAGAACTAACAAATCTAGACCAGCTGAAAAAGGATGAATTACATGGTATCCTTGCTGCCTATGAGATGAGGATTGAAGGTAAATCACCACAAAAGGAAGTCTCATTCAAAGCAACCAAAAAGGGCAAGAACAAGCATGAAGAAAAGGATGAAAAATCAAGTGATGAAGCTGAATCTTACTTCATGGGAAAACTTAAGAAAGGAAAAGGAAAATACAAAGGAAAATTTCCTTTTAAATGCTTCAATTGTGGAAAAGTTGGACATTATGCTTCAAAATGTCCTCAAAATGAAAGCAGTTCTAGTGAAGAAGAAAAGGAAATCAGCAATAAGAAAAAGGGAAAGAAGAATTTCAACTCAAAGAAGAAATTTCAAAAACATAAAAAGAGTTTTTATTCAAAGAAAGATAGCAGCTCCTCTGAAGAACAAAGTGAAGATAGCTCAAGCAATGAGGAAGATGAAATATTGTTTATGGCTGAATGTGAAGAACAAAAAGTTGAACAAGAATGTGAAGAAGAAGAAGAAATAGATCAAGATGAAGGAGAGGAAGTAGATCTTGAGGAAGAATTGCACTATGCTTACAAGAAAAATGAAGACTTGAAGAAGAAGGCTGCCAAGTACAAGTTGAAGATCAAAGAAATGACAAATGACTTGGAGAATTCAAGCAAAACCATTGAAGATTTGAGAGCTCAAATCATGGAAGCTGAAAGAAATGAAGATGAATTGAAAAACAAACTCAATACAAAGGAGATGAAATGTGACAAGCTGGAGCAAGAGATAGCAATGCTAAAGTTGGAATTGGAGAAAGCAAAGGATCAACACTCAAAGATTGATGAAGAATCCAGCAAGCTGATTGAGCTAATGAAGGCTCAAGATTTTCTTCAAAGCAAAATGGGAAGCTGTTTTGAAGAACAATCCAAGAAGGTCACTAACTCCAAAGAAGATTTCAAGACTTTCTCAAAGCAAGAAGAAGAAGATTGGATAAGTGCTGATTCTAAAAGAAGATTGAATAGTAGGCACTTCTATGCATTTAATGGCTATTGTTTTGTATGTAACAAATTTGGGCACAAAGCCTTAAATTGTAAAAATAAAGTGAAAAATAGTTCTAGCTACCTTAGGAGAGATAATAATCCTTTCACACCTTTAATAGACTATAATGATCTATGCTACAAATGTAATAATCTTGGGCACAAAGCTCAAGCTTGTAGGTCAGTTTTTAATAACTCTCCAAAACAAAACAAGAAGGTAGATAAGTCTATTAAGAGGAAAGAAATACCTATCAAAGTATGGAGGAAAAAGGAGAAATCAATGTTCATCCAAACTACCTTACATGCTGAAAGTAAGAAGGATAGATGGTACATTGATAGTGGGTGCTCAAAGCACATGACAGGTGACAAGAGCAAATTCATCTCTCTTGAACCTACTGATGAAGGAACAGTAAGATTTGGTGATAATTCAAGAAAACAAATAAAAGGAAAAGGAACACTCAGTCTAGATAATGGAAGAACAAAAACAGAAAATGTTTTGTATGTTAAGGGCCTAAAAGAAAATCTGCTAAGTGTAAGTCAACTTTGTGATCAAGGACATAGTATCACATTTCTTTCTAATACATGTGATATTAAGAAAGATGGAAAGCTGGTTGCTCAAGCTGAAAGGAAACAAAATTTGTATGTCCTAAAAGAGATAAGTTGTGAAAGCTGCAATTTAGTACAAGAGGATGAGAGTTGGTTGTGGCACAAAAGGCTAGGCCATCTAAACTTTGATAATATTGTCAAAGTTAGCAAATCAAATGCTGTGAGAGATATGCCAAGGATAACAAAACCTTCTAACATCGTTTGTAGAGAATGTCAACTTGGAAAGCAAACAAAGTCAAGCTTTAAGTCCAAGGAGCATACTTCATCAAAACCATTAGAACTCATACACACAGATCTTTGTGGGCCAACAAAATCCAAAAGCATGAATGGAGAAAGATACTTTATGTTGCTGATTGATGACTTCTCAAGGATGACTTGGGTTGCATTCTTGAAAGAAAAATCTGAAGCTTTTGACAAATTCAAAGCTTTCAAGGAGTTGGTTGAAAATGAGGCAAACTGCAAGATAAAATGCCTTAGATCAGACCGAGGAGGAGAATTCACATCAAAAGAATTTGAAAATTTCTGCATAGAACATGGAATTAAAAGGCAATTTTCTGCAGCAAGAACCCCTCAACAAAATGGGGTTGTAGAAAGAAGAAATAGGACGGTTCAAGAAATGGCAAGGGCAATGCTAAATGAAAACAAGATAGCAGATTCCTTTTGGAAAGAAGCAATTCATACAGCAGTTTACATTCTGAATCGTGCACAAATAAGAGTGAATAATGAGAAGACACCTTATGAACTTTGGAAAGGAAGACCAGCAACTGTCAAGTACTTCAAGATTTTTGGAAGCACTTGCTACATTAGAAGAGATGAAGAAGATTTGAGCAAATTTGATACAAGAGCAGATGAGGGAATCTTTCTTGGCTACTCATCAAAAAGTAAGGCATATAGATGCTACAACAAAAGAACTCACAAAATTGTTGAAAGTGCTAATGTAAGAATTGATGAAGGAAAGCAATTCAAAGAAGTTGGACAAAGTGATCACCATGTTCAAACTATGAATGAAGAAGACAAAGATGATGAGGACTCCCAAGAGGAAGAAAAAGAGGAAGAGGCAAAAGAAGGAGAATCTTCACAAAAGACTCCCATGAAGACACCAAAGACACCTTCCAAGTTTGTTCAAAAGAACCATCCTGAAGATTTGATTCTTCAAGATAGATGTAGATCTACAAGGAGAATGGTGAATTACAATGAAGATTGTCATGCAGTTTTTCTATCTCAAGTTGAGCCCAAAACTTTTGAAGAAGCAAGCAAAGACAAAAGTTGGATTGATGCAATGAATGAAGAGTTGGATCAAATAGAGAAAAATGAAACTTGGGAAATTGTTCCAAGACCAAAAGATAAGAATGTAATTGGCACAAAATGGGTTTTTAGAAACAAATTAAATGAAGATGGTAAAGTCACAAGGAACAAAGCAAGGTTAGTGTGCAAAGGCTATGCACAAGTTGAAGGAGTAGACTTTGAGGAAACCTTCGCACCAGTTGCAAGGATTGAAGCAATTAGAATGTTTTTATCCTATGCAAGTCACAAAAAGTTTAAGGTTTATCAAATGGACGCCAAATCTGCTTTTCTTAATGGAGATTTAGAAGAGGAAGTTTATATTGAACAACCTGAAGGCTTCCTACTATCAGAAGACATGGATTATGTGTGCAAGTTAAAGAAAGCTCTCTATGGGCTTAAACAAGCTCCTAGAGCTTGGTATTCTAGACTTGACAAATATCTCAAAGAGCAAGGTTTCAAAAGAGGAGATGTAGACAGCAATCTATACATCAAAGAAGAGGATGGACACTTATTGATTGTGGTGGTCTATGTAGATGACATCATTTTTGGTGGAGACAAGGACAGAATGTGCAAAGAATTTTCATCATGTATGCAAAAAGAATTTGAGATGTCAATGTTGGGAGAGTTATCCTTCTTCCTTGGGCTGCAAATTTCACAATTAAGCAAAGGTATTTTCATCTCCCAAACCAAATATGTGAAAGAAATGTTAAAAAGGTTTAGGATGGAAGATTGCAATCCTGTTAGTACTCCTATGGTTACAGGTTGCAAGCTAAGTAACGATGATGAATCCCAAGATGTGAATCAAACACTTTATAGATCAATGATTGGAAGTTTGTTGTATCTAACTTCTACAAGACCAGATATAATGCAAGCTGTTGGAGTTGTGGCAAGATTTCAAGCAGCACCAAAAGAAACACATGTTCATGCAGTAAAGCGTATATTCAAATATTTGAAAGGCACAATGGATTATGGTCTATGGTACCCTAGCAGCAATGATTTCACTCTTGAAGCATACACAGATGCTGATTGGGCTGGTAATGTAGATGATAGAAAAAGTACAAGTGGAGGAGCCTTTTTTCTTGGAGGAAATCTAGTGTCTTGGATAAGCAAAAAACAAGAATCAGTCTCTCTATCTACAGCGGAAGCTGAATATATTGCAGCAGCAGCATGTTGCACTCAACTTTTATGGATGAGGCAAACCTTAAAAGACATCAAGATAGAGTATGATCATCCCTGCACTATCTATTGTGATAATACTAGTGCAATCAATATCTCCAAGAATCCAGTGATGCACTCAAGAACCAAACACATTCCTATTAAGTATCACTTTTTGAGAGAACAAGTAGGAGAAGGACAAGTGTGTTTAGAATACATAACTACAAAAGAGCAAACTGCTGATATATTTACTAAACCACTTCCAAGAGATACATTTGAATATCTAAGGGACAAATTGAGAGTTGTTCCACATCCATCAAATTAATTGATGGAAGTTATTACATTCAGTGGGGATACGCAAAAACATTCCTTTGTAGCTTCAGATCAAAAAATGAAATAGTAAAGACCCTGCCACATGTCGTAAAGGGGAAGCGTATCGGCTGTGGGGAGCAAACCAAACAGTTTTTTGGGGTGAAAGTTGCCATCAATGACAAAGGGGGAGATTGTTAGATATATTGTGTCATGATGTCAATATTACACCATTGCTATAGGTATGACAGAGCAAGTTAAGTGCAGTACATGTGTGATCGATTAATATTCCGGTGATTAACATTCAGCTTTACTCGCTCTATCAGTCTTCAACAAGATTACCAAATTATTTCCACTCAAAACAGAGCAAAATTCCTGCAACCAGATTCTAGCATTATTATTGTTTAAAGCAACAGTGTTGGGTCATATTATAATGGAGCTCGTGATTAAAGTAAAAGAATAGGTGACAACAATTGGATCAAAAATAATCTTTCTCATGGATTTTTCTCAAGCTGTGAATTTAATGAAGTTCCTTTATTATTCATGGTTATAAATAAAAAAACGATTACAAATGGAACTTATGTTTTGTTAAAAAGGAATGTTCTTTATAACCGCTGCATAGTATTAAACAATTGCCTTTGAAGAGACGCTGCGATCGTGGGAAGATAAGCATGGAAGATCAGATTTCTTTTGAATAGACGATGGTATATAACACCTCGAAGTTTGCATTTCTTTTCCAAGATTGTCCGAAGATCTCATCATAAACGCTGTCAAGAAGCAATTCCTATATGAAAATTATATTTTTGATAAAGAACGCCTTTTGAATTAGTATGATAGTGTGGTGTCCTCAAACCGAAAGACGGGCACCAAAGCGGAACATGATTATTCTAAAAGACGCCTTAGATTTATGAACAAACGTATTTCAAGGGTAAGATAATTATCTCAAACATCAAGCAGCCTAAAAAGTAAAGATGCGATATGCTTTTACAAAGTTTCAGTTTAGTAAAAAGATTCAGATTCATCTTAAACAGGTGCGATTCATATAAAGAACATTTGTTATAAGTAAAAGTGAGCAGCAACATTTCTTTAAAATCATACGAATTGGAAAAGACACAACTCTTTTAATAAAACAATGTAAACAAAAGATGAAGCGATTTCATTTGCTTTAATGAGATAATGTGACTTAGTGATGCAACCTTAAGACAAAAGTCTAAACACTGCACTAATGAAAAAGCACGATTCAGATTTATGAAAGAAAATTAGTTTTTGAAAGATATGATTTGTTTTGAAATGGTACAAACAAATTAAAAAGTTGTTTCAAAAAGGTACAATCTGTTTTGAAAGGGCAGATTTCAAAAAGACACATTGCTTCAGCTAAAGGTCACAAAGGTTGTCCATATGTCATGCAAAACAAGAATCGAATGTGGTTGTGTAAATTAAAGACTTGCAGATCAGTCAGATTCCCACCTCCTTGTGTGGGCTGAAGGTGATATCTTGGATCACATAGAGCAGATTGGAGAGTTGGGCTTGTGCAGATCAGATTGAGGGCAGTCTCACTTCCATCAAGTCAAGGTTTGGTGCCTTGCATTAGGGGTTGGTGCTCCTTGTAGGCAGGTGTCTACTAAATTCTGGAGAGGTCTAGGTGTTCCTTGTGGAAATTATTCTACTAAATCATCTCATTGTAAATTTGTAGGTTGGTGCCTACTTGAAAAAGAAATTACTTCTATAAAATTGTGTCAACTTGTGGAAATTGGTTCATATCAAAAAGTTGATTGTAATAAAGATTGAAAAGTTTTAAAAATAAAAGTTTGAGATTGATTTACTGATTCCCCCCCCCCCCCTCAGTAAATCTTTTGTGCTCTTCACTTACTATTTTATAGCAATTAGGCCATTTTAGTAAGTCTAATTTTGCAATGGTATCATCACAGCCTCTATCACCAGCCCTCAAGTCATATCCATCAATTTCATTATTGGCATTGGTCGCTGTATTATCTCCATGGACCGAAGCTTTATATTTAGTCAATTTCATGTTTTTCAGTTGTAACCCACGCCTAGGCTTAATAACTTCATGTTGTTTTAAAGAAGGGTCATTAAGGGGTCACGTTGAGCATTTAATGATTTAAATAAATGCTTTATTGTTGCAATTTGGAAATGGACGCCTAAAAGGAAAGTTGAATAATGTTTTATTATTTCAAAAAGTGAATGCTAAAAGGTGGCGTCCCTCTTGGAAGTTGAAGTGATTCGACTTCTTGGGATTTGAAGTGTTTCATTTGCCAATTGAAACTTATATATTGCTGTTGTTTGAAGAGTTGATTATCTTTGGAAAAAATATAACGTTATGCTGCTGGTTTGAAATCCAGAATCCGACTAAGGAAAAGCTTAGCAAATTTACTCCACTATTTGGGCCTAAAACTATGGTTCCCTAGGTGGTGGACTGAGAGTGTGCTTCATCTAGAAGTACACATTGAGCATTATTGTGGAGTTTTGGTGAGATATTTCCACTTTTCATGCTATTGGTTATTATTTGGCTAAAGGTCGATTTTACATGCAGCTCTTTGAGTGAATTTATTTTGGTTTTGGGTATTGATGCATATTATTCCTTGACTAGAGGCGACCCCTTTTGGAAAGTTTCTGATTTTTTAATGAAGTGTGGAATTTTATCTAATGAAATCACCCCATATGAAGGCCGTACCACTTGCAGATGCATTGGGATTCGAGCTGAAGCATTTAATAAGTTTTGATGCAGATTTGCTATTTTGAATTGGGCGCCACCCTTCTCAAGAGCTTTTGCAAGTTATATTTCATCTTTTGGAGGTATTGTGAAGGAGTTGTGATCGTTTTTATGTGTTTTCAGTTTGCTGGTAATCATTTCCAGATTGCTGATTTTTATATCAGTTTGCTTTAGTTTTCTGATTTTGGTTTCAAGCTTCATTAATTGAGAGGATATCAAGTGGGAAAATCTACTATTTCATTGTGCTTTGTAAAGATTGTAATAATACTTGAAAATTGCAGTTGTTTATCATTGTAAGACTGTAAATAGTAGTACTATTCCAGTCATTTAATTAGCTGCAAATTCTTATGATTAATCTCTCATATATGTAACCCCTAGATGGTTTACCGCCAGTGTGGAGAATAAATTTTTGTATCTCTCATTGTACCCACTGAAAAGTGGAGAATCCCCATTGTGAAGTGGATGCCTGCCGCAGCGGATGAATTAGTTTTGCATTGTAATGTTTTCCCCCCACTGTTCAAGTGGTAGCGTGGAAATTCTCATGGCTGGTTATCCGCCTAAATTTATTTTAGTTGGTAATAAGTACTCTGCCATATGTTAGCACCTTTCCTTCAAAAGGATCTTGTGTGCACATTCTTAGCGTTGAGTCTTATCATTTACTTTCATTTGTAAATCAATTTCAGTTGTTGAGTTTTTAGATCCTAGGGATCCTTTGACCATATGGTTGCCCCTCTTCCTTCAGTGGTTTTAGGGCGCAATCTTGGTTAGAGTTACCTTTCTCATCGTTTTGGTTTTGGAGCTAACCTTAACGGGTGCATGTTGCAATTGTAATTGATATTGAAAATCAAGAAAATTTTTAAGGGACATATTTCAACTGCCCCATGCAACTCATCAAGTAACTCGTTGATCCTGGGTATAGGGTACTTGTTCTTGATGGTTTTTTTGTTTAGTGCATGATAATCTATGCACATCCTCATTGTCCCATCCTTCTTAACCAGGACAACAAAAGAAGCAAATGGGCTTGAGCCAAGTCTGATGTGACCCATGTCTAACAACTCCTTATTTCCCTTCTCTTTCTAATCCTTGAATTTCTTAGGATGTCTGTAAGGAGTGGTTATGATGGGTTTTAACTCCCTCCAACTCATTGGTGTGCTCGAAACCCCTAGTAGGAGGCTTCCTTGGAGGAATCTCCCCCAAAACTCTGTCATGCTTACCTAATAGTGATTGGATATCTACATGGTACGACTGGCTACTATCCAGAGTCTCCTTGGACGTGATCAAACACTTAACTGCTCACACAACATTCCCATGTCTAGAAATGCCCTCCATCTGCTTAGTTGACACTATCTTTGGAGAACCATTAGCCATACCCCTAAGCACAACCTTTTTCCCATCTACTGTCTTGAACTTAAGCTGCATGGTCTAGAAGTTTTGTGAATACTTCTCCAATGAATGAAGCCACTGTATGCCCAATATAGCATTTGTATCACCTAGGTCAACCACATAGAAATCATCTATAATAGTCAAGTTGCCCAGAGTAACACCTAGTCGAGAAACCCTTTGTTCCTCTGTGTGCAAGTCATGTTGAAACCATCTACAACCATCACACTGAATCCCTCAAAATCCTCTATTGGTATGCCCCTCTTAGTCACCAGGGCCGAGTCTATGAAATTGGGGGTTGCTCGACTATCGATCAAATAAGTAACACGCTGCCCCTTTAATACTCCTCTAACTCTAAAGGAATTGAACATTGGAGTAGCTAAAATAATAGCAATAGTGCCACACTTAGTCTCCACCTATGGTTGCTCATCCTATGAACTGCTATCGTTGCTACCTTGTACCTATTTTGCCTCCCCATCATCTTCACTATTTGAAAGAACCTCAATATAGTGTACCTTCTCTTTACCCATGCATTTATGTCCAGGCTCCCAAGGCTCCTTACAACTGAAACAAAGTTGTTTCCTCCTCAACTCCCTACGAGCTTCGTCATCTAACTTGTCCTTCCTAGGCCACTCCTGAAAGGGCTTTTTGTCTTTGTTCTTTTGAGGAATGAATTGTTTGGATGAAAATTTACTCTTAAGCACTGAATGCTCCATGTCACATGCCCGTATGATAGCATCTTGAAGTGACTCTGGTTTTAAAGCCTTAATCCAACCACGTAGTGGCTTGGATAGACCCTTAATGAAAAGTATGATCAATCTATGCTTTGATACATCTGATACCATAACCGAGAGTCTTTGGAACTCAGAAATATATGCATCCACAGTACCACTTGTTTGAGTTGCACCAACTCCCTGAAGTGCAATTTAGGATCCTTCTGGTCAAACATACCCATCAACTTCTGAAAGTAATTTAGGATGCAAGTATGATGTGATACTAGCATGTCCCGAGGTGACTAACCCATGGTACCACCACTCGTGGGCCTCACCCTCCAAATGTAACGTGGCGTACTTGATAGCTTCAGACTCCAACATAGGATTGAGTTGGAAATAGGTGTTCAATTTTTGAACCCAAGATTTAGCTGTGCATTTACTTGAGTCATCAAATGAGGGTATAGATAGTTTGCCCACCTTATGTTGCAAATCTTGATTCTGAGGGCCCCTATTGTGATCCCCTGGCCTATTCCTGATTTAATGGCACAAAATTCTTGTAAAGTCATCCTTGCATGAAACTCATCTCCAAGAGAATGATACTCCCTCAAATAATTGGTAAATCCTTCACCTTGTACTTGTTGTCCCTAATTAGTACCTGGTTGACTTCCCAAAAACTGAGGCATAAGTGGTCTGGAAGTCACCCTACTAGCTGCCTTAGTGTGACTTTGAGCAAGGATGTGCATTACTCCCTTCACCATTGTTCCCATTATCACTATTATGCCCATTAGTACCTCTTGTGCCGTTGTTACCAACATTATTGTGATCAACCATCAACTAAGTGAGGAGCTGAACTGTTTGTTGTTGACCCCTTGCAAGGTCATTCAAAATTTGCAAAGTGCTAACTTTAGGTGGTTCACGCCTATCACCCATATTTTCTTCTTCTGATGACTTTGAATCAAATATATTCAATGCTCTTTCTCTTTCCCTTCTACTCCTATAAGTTATATAGGCTTGATCTTCCAAATTCATAAATAATCATGCACTAAAATTTTGAAACCAAACTTGCGACCCCCAAACACACAGGCTGGTAGGAAGACCAGCTCTGATACCACTGTAGAATCCCCTTCCAATATGTGTAGAAATTTTGTGATTGTTTTCAATATGATAGATGTACCATTTTATCAAATTCAACTCATTGTATTGCATATACTATAATAGACTCCAAAATAAAATACTTTTGCTATTTTGATAATCAAAATCCACACTACAGTTCTTAACATTTGACTGAATATGTAATGTCCCTAATTGGGAATGCCCTAAATTTTCCCTAAATCCTTCATTTTTAAATGAACAAATAGGTTAGAGAATATCTTTCACTTGATTGAAACCCTGATTGAAGTTCTACACATAGATCAACACCATTTACCATAATCAAATCAATTAGTAGAATAGAATCATTTATCACAGCAATAATAGTTAGTAGTTGCCATAACTAGGTATTAATAAACTATTGACCAATCATTAATTCAATCACAAAGTACTCTAACATCCTTGGAAGGTTCGATTCAACATGATGGAGGACTGAGGTTACAATGGGTGCCCTGAGGAACGCATTGTGTAAGAACACTTCGTGCCCTAGTTTTCGAAACTTGTTCTGGTTTTATAATTTTTGTGTTTTGTGAGGGTTTTTCTGCTTTTTGTATTTTTTTTGCAAATAAAGACAATGCTGGAATAAAATGATAATAAACTAAAACTAAATTGCAACACCCCCAAATATCCTATTTTTATTGAGTACTTGCAAAGAGAACAATCTACAAGCATACTTGAAGAAATTTGCAGATATTATTGGCTGCCATCAAGTTGCAGAGACCCAAAAGCACCTCATGATTTAATCTGATTCTCTTCATTAACCGTGATTCTTTTTCTCCCAAATCTGTATCGGCCCCTAAGAGTCTAGGGCGACCTTCTAGTATTTTTGTGATTTTTGAAGCCCTTTGACCTAGTTCACACCTCTTGATAGGTCTGCCACTTTGCTGCAAAATAACTGGTAAAGCAGTCTGAAATTTCCTTGAAAACTCGGGAGCAATCATCACGCCGATTCTTGCTTTGACTCTCCCTTTCAACCAACTCTATTCCCTCCTCTATTATGCTTTGAAACCCTATTCTCACCCCCATTTTGCCTAAATAGAACTTTTGATGAAGCCTCCAATGGCTACCCAGTGTGAATATCTCACTTCACCTCAAATGGCTGCAACTCAGAATGTCCCCAAATTAGCCTTGTGCTCTTCTTTTGGGTTTTAGCCTATTCCTGGAAACTCGTAGGCTAAGTAGTATTGGAAATTTAGGGTTTCCACTTTCAGTAAATCCTGCTTCCAGCTCAGTTCAGTTTCTGTGAGTTTTGTTGTGGATTTACTATTTATAGCAGTTGGCTATTTTTAGTAAGTCAATTTGTGGCAAAGTGGCATCACGATCAGCTTCAGCTCATGAAGTCATCTTGTCCTTCTTCAGTTTCAGTTTGGTTTGGTTATCTCCTTGGATTAAGTTTTATACTTAGTCATTTTTATGTTTCTCAGATGTACCCCCATGCCTAGGAATGATCACTTCATGTTGTTTTAAAAGGGTCATATAATCAATAGTGCATTTTAAATGAATTATTAAATGCTTTATTGTTGCAAAGGAAGTTGGACGCACTTAAAGGAGGTTGAGTAATATTTTATTATTTAAAAAGTAAAATGCAAAAGGTATGCCCTTTGGAAGTTGAAGTGATTCAACTTCTTGGAATTTGAAGAGTCTCTTGTTGCTTCATTTGCCAACTGAAGCCTATATATCGATGTTTTATGATGAGCTGATTATGCATATTTTTGAAGAGCAAAGTTACGCTACTGGAATGAATCCAGAACCTAGCTAAGGGGAAGCTTAGCAAATCATTCTTTCTTCGTGCCTGCAACTATGGCTTCCTAGGAAGATTTTCTGAAGACCATGCTTCATTCAGGAGTGTGGATAGTGCTCAATGGTGATTTTATTTACAAGCAGATTGCTGATTTATAATCTGTTTGTACTGCTGTTGTAAATGGCTGAAGCTATTTTATGTTCATAGCTTCATCATCGATTTTTATTTCATTCTGGGTATTTGCTCATGCTGTGCAACTATGAAGGGCGACCCTTTGTGCAAGTTCTTGGAATTTATTATGGAGTTGCTGATTTTTAAAGTCAAGTCGACCCCCTCAAGAGGGTCGTACCTTTTGGAGCTTGCCTTGAAATTTGTGCCACATGTTTCTCTCTGTCTTTGGCTCAAATTCTTCTTGGAACATGGACACCTAGTCTCTAGCTGTTGATTGGTTGTGGTTTGGAGACTTTTCGAGTTGATTCAGGAAAGATATGTACAATTCTGTGAGTTTCCTTGTTGCTGGTCTGATTTTCTGTTAACACTGTTTCTATATCAGACTTATTAAATAATTGTACTTGCTGGTTTGAGCTTCAATTCTTCATCTTATATCATTGTAAATGTTAGAGGAAGTGATACTCTAACTTTTTAATGTTTTTGGAAGCTTATCTATTCTATTTGCAGCTATTCTTATTTTTTGTAAAGCTAGTTAGTAGTACTAACAACTCTTCCTTTATTTGCTGCAATTTTATAGTAGTTTTACACTCCCACAATTGAGTGGTTGAGTTTTAGAATAAACATCTCTTCTTGTTTGTATTTTCCCCCCACGATATAAGTGGTTGTGTGGACAGTATTCCCCCCACATTAATAAGTGGAAGAGTGGATTTAAAGGCTGGCTTGCGGCCTAATAATTGTTGTAAACTCACCCACCAATAAGTGAGACCCCACCGCCAGGGATGCCTCCATCAGCGCATGAATCTGTACTGTGCTCATATGCTCTAATGATCCTCTCGACTATATGCTATCACTACCACATTGGGATCTTGGTGAACATTCTTAGTTAGAGTTATCTTCTTTGCTGATTTGCATTTTTGGAGCTAACGCTAATCAGTGTTTGGTTGCTGATTTGAATGTTAATTTTGGGAAAAAAGTTAAGGGGAATATTTCAACACTGAAGAGTGAATGTTCTCCAATGCTCGAAGAATGAAACCCTTGACTTCTTCCTCTTAGACAATTTTCACCAAAACCAATGCTCAATCGAATGAATGTAAAAAGACTCCAAAGTAAAATATATAAAGCCTTCTTGAGAAAGTCAAATTTCTCCAAAAAGGCACATTTAATAACATTAAAATGTTATTTTCTTGCATCTTTTAATATTTCGTAAAATACTTTGGAATTGGTGCCCAATATTTAATTAATAATATGGCCCCCTTTTTAATGATGAATTGACCCTCAAGTTATAACTTTATAACACCCTTTTTAATAATTAAATATTATTTTGAGCCATTTAAACTTTAATATCTCCTTCAATATTTAATATTTCATCAGACCATCTGGAATTGGGGCCAACTCTGTGAATCTCAAGATGACCAAGTGCCTTACTAAAAATAGTAAGGGTCCCTCACAACCATCCTCTGACTTACTATAAATAGTAAGTATAGCAA
>VDFB02338533.1:0-14048 GCA_007258455.2 Sequoia sempervirens | reverse complement strand
ACCGAAGGTCACTCGCCGAGACCTCTTATCAAAAATCCCATCTCACCGATATCTCATCCCTTTATCCTTAGGTCACCAAGACAAAGCCAACATCTCGCCAAAAGTCACTCATAAGACTTGTCGACAAGACCCGACGGGCTCGCCAAGACTTTACAACAAAGCCCATAAGTCTTACCGAAGTGTTCACTTAGTTGCCGGTCGGTAAGACAATCCAAACTCGCCAAGACCACATGCCGCAAACTTCAACTCTTACCGATGTAACCTTTTCATCCTGTGTATCGGTGAGACACATCAATGTCGGGGAGACCTCTTGGAGATTACATTATGTCATACTGAAGCACCCCGAACACACATGATCACCGAGAGAAAGCCAACCTTTCACCGAAAGCCAAATTAAAGAAACCCTCATGCTCCATCGGTGAGACATGTGCACATCGCTATGACCCTTCACTGAAGATCTTATGTTAGGCCAAAGAAAAAACTCATACGAAGTGTCGGCGAGACCGAAGGTCACTCGCTGAGACCTCACGTCGATAGCTCCAACCTATACCGATATAAATCCTTCTGCCACCGGTTGGTAAGACAAAAGATATTCACCAAGACACAATGTCGAGACCACCTAGCTCTCGTCAATAGACCTCCATAAGCACAAGTCGGGGAGACACCTCAAGTTTGATGAGACACTACCTCGACGAAAAAACTCCTATCAATAAGTGCATCCCCGGTCGCTGAAACAACATGAATGCTATGTCGATAGCCACCCACAGGTGAATTCTGATTGCTGTAACAATTTACAAGTCATGCTGAAACACCTGCAACAAATGTATGTTAACGCACAAGCAACATGGGTCGGGGAGACCTAGATAAACCTATGTCGATATGGACCACAACATGAAAAATGCATAACTCAATGGATTTAACAGGGTCACACGGCCAAAATGTGTGTAAAGCATCATGAAATGAGGAAAATGTGCCAAAGGTAAGAACCACGAGGGCGAGGGAATAAAAGATATGCAAAATCATCGAATTTTATAGTTCTAATAGGTTTGAGGGGTATATGGTTGAATAATTAGGGTTGAGGGTCCAATGTGCGAGGTAGAGGGTGTTACCAAATTTTTACCCATGGCTCAATCAGGTAGAGCCCATTGATAAAGAAGAAAGAAAATGGTACATTTGCTATTCCCCTTACATTACATTCATGTATACAAATGAAATAAATTGAGAGATTATAGAAACAAAAATCATCGCATTTATATAGATGCATGAAACATAAGAAATTTTTACAAATTTCTTTTGAAAAGTTATTTTATTGAATAGAAATATTCATTTGACTCACACAAGTTGTGAGTTTAACTGTTACTTGCTTATTCAATGCAAATCAAAATTAACATGTACATGAATAAGTAAACAAATGAAAAAAGAATATGCATGTAGAGAGGGTAACTGGTCATTACCTGAGAATGATTGGTTTCTGTAGAGTCTTTTTGTCTAACTGTTGCGCGAGTTGTCCTGGTGTTTTCCTAGTTCCTTGATACTCTTGTTTCCTACATTAATCAAAGCAATGTGTTAGAGCAGTGCTCTAAGCAATGAAAGGTTGCACACCATACATGATCATTTACCCATTCATGTATAAATTGATCTTAATCTACATCAAACAAACATCCATATCCTCAATGTACCAGAGAAAGCAGTGAAACCATTAGATACACATAAAACATGCTATGTTTTTTATAACTTGTTTGCTTCATGTGTAGATACAGGAAGAGAAAAGTTATTGTTTTATCAAATTTCAACACATGGGTTAAAACATGGCTCCCACAAAGGTTGAGCTCAGCATGCTACTATATTGTGCTTTTCACAAACATTGAAAAGGTTCATCTCTTTATGATTTATGTAAATAATCGCACATCATTTATGATAGTGAGTTATCAATCACTATCATAAGTGACATATGATTAGCCATCACAAATCAAAAAAAGCATGAAATCAAGTATTTGGAGCTATTAAAAATATCAAGAATATCAAGAGATAAATGGAATAGTCATTTGTTTCTACATGTGACAATGAATATAAAGATGTTGATTAGAAAGGCACCTATCTTTCATGAAAAGCCAAATAGAAATAGAGTTTCAATATATTGAATGGGGAGCTCAAGATTTAGGATACTTCATGTAATGCCAAATGTATGGTTTTACAAGCTCAGAGAATTAGAAAGATTCAAGGACTGCAGAGGTAGGAAATGAAAAGATTGAAGGAAAGAAAAAATAGATTTCAGAGGAAATCACAGAGCCTATTCACAGAAAGGTTGATGCAGGGAAGAAGCAGATTTCAAATGGTATCATGAATTGCAACAAGTCAACACCGTGAGTGGATGGTGAAAACAAAGGACATATGGATATCATAGAAAAAATGCATTCACAGAGGTTGAATAGAGAAAACTTCATTATGCCTATAAGAGGACAACATATTATTTTCCCATAAACTCATAAGCCTACTTAAGTTCTGGAACAACATTCTTCAAAATAGAATAAGTGATTGTCATGGTGGCATTACAAATGAATTAAAGCAATACAATGAAGTATAAGAACACCATTGTAAATAACATCAGAAGAGCATCATTGTGATAGTTTCTTTGCATGAAGATGCAAAAAATTAGCAGCATGAGCAACCAGTTTCATAATGTAAAGACAAAATTAAAAATGTAGGCACAGTCATGCTTTTCACTCAAAGTATCAGGAGCAAGTCTTATGAAATTCTATGGCAACATAAACAAGCATGTAAATTGTTATAGAATTCTTGAAATGATCTTTAGAAAATGCCATGATAGTTGAGTGCAGCCTTATAAAGTAGGTAACTGAAAAATAAGCATCAATTTATAATGCATTTATAAGAAAATAGAGTTTTTTGTGTGCAAGTATATGCAAATGACACTATAAGTCATGCTATACAGTAAGCAATATTGAGAGATAAATTCAACAAGGACAAATATAGTAGACTAGGAATAACATGGGTATAAGGAATAAGTGCAAGAAAGATGTGTATTTCTGCAACAGCTCATGAAAATGAACAACAATAAATATCTTTGACAATAGAAGAATTTATGTAATGAATTTATCTATATTCAATGGAGTCACAATGTCATCAAAGCTAAATGGTGATTCTATATTTCAATGTGAGCTAATACACAAAGTTTCTGACTTGGGAATATGATTTGGGAGTCTTATGACTCTGGTTTTCTCATTTAGTAAGGTAGAGGTAATATTTTATGTTGTTTGTATCAAAACCCTCAGTTTTGTTTAAAAAACAAAGAGTCTGTGATGTAGAATGGAAAAACATCAAAAGACAAAACTATGATTATAGGTTACAAAAGTCTTTCATGATTTGACACTCGAATAATTTATAAAGAAATGTTGAAAAGAATGGAAATTCAAGCTTATATAAGTTTTGAAGCTCTAAAAAATTAATATTAAATAGAGCTCAAGCTATAGTAAGAAGACTGAAGAATACTCAAGTAGTGAGCTTATAGCTAGCAAGTCAGTGAAAAGAGGTTTGTGAAAGATGGAGAAAACACGTCGAGCTTTTGAGATACATATGTACTATGCAGTACCATTGAATCATTTTCCAAAATCACTTTCTATTTCTTAGGGAGCCCCAAAATCATACAAGAGGCAAGACATGGATTTATGAGTTTTATAAAAACTCTATTCAAAGGATATAAAAGATGAACAAGAATGAAAATGACAACATTTCTTATGGAGTAGTCAACTAGGATAGTTCCTGTTTCAAATATCCACTCTCATGAAATCTCATTATAATCTTGTATGATGTAAAACGTAGGAAAATATAGTCACAATGGCCGCGGCCTTGAAGTCCATGGATTGACAAGATGAAGGTTTTTTAATAATTGATACGGTTGAAGGGATTCTTGTTGTCAGCTAGAATTACACCCTGTGCAGAGTTTACAATAAACTGAGCATTCTAGAGCAACATGGGATCATCTCAAGGCTGTGGGTCACCTATAACTGAAATGAACCTCCGGAGAAGGCCGGCTTCCTTTGGGTATCACCTAAACTATTGATTCTTTGAGAGAAAAGAGGAAGAAGGTGCATAAATTAAAAGACCACACTAGGATGATACACCGAATGATGAGAAATCATGAAATGAACACAAAAAGAACATACACTTGAAAGACCAATTGCTATTCTCAAAACAACATCTTTCAGATTTAATGCTTGTCTTTCTAATAGGTTTGGTCTACATACGCATCTCAGGAAGGAAAGATTGATTTTTCACAACTCTAAGATATGAATACAGTATTATGGAAAACACAGTTAGAAACTTGCAAGCTCAAAAAGAAAGATACATAAATGAGAATCATACAAATATGAAGACAAAATTCCAAGGTAAACTCTGTGTTGTATTCGAGATTCCAGCTAAGTTACAGAAAACATACATTGACTGAGAAAGGATCGATTAAAAATCACTAACTCTTCAAAGTGTGCAATCATAACTATTTACAAAAAGGCAAAAAATGCCTTATATACAAACTGATACGTCGGCCCCTTAGGGCTTACAAAAATATCTTGATTCGGGATAGATTTTCCCCTAGATCTTTTTCTGAGTTAATGCTGAAGATCCTGCGTGTCCCTGTTGTTGGTGTCGGTGTGAAGAACCACTCCTAGAAGCCCCTTTTAGATATTCTTTCAGCTACCACATTTATTCAATCCATCGTGTCCAGTTGAGCTACTTCGGCCGCACCATGAATGCTCTGATCCTGCAACAGGTACACGTTGCCCTTCATCCTGTTGACGCTCTTTGGACTACCACAGTTTACCCTTAGATTTCTTTGATTGGCCGAGTGAAAACCACGCAGCCCTGCAGCTGGTCAAAAGTCCTTTTGAATGGAAATGCATCTCGACAAGACACTGAAAGTGTCTTGCCGATGTGATTATGTATCTCTGTAGCTTTAGAAGTTGTGTTGATACTGCCAAAACCATCGGTAAGACAAACGGATTCAGCTAGAAGTCCCAGCGAGCACCATTAAGCCACACCGATATCCTTTTCCTGGTACCTCCATCACTGTCGGCCAGAGATTATATGTTTGGGAAGACCTCCTAAAGAGCCCTCCATCTCTTGGCATAGTTGGTATGACTCCTGGTGATGATCTCTCATCGAGCTCTTTTATTTACCCCGAGTTCACTCCTCTCCTCCGGGCTCGAGCTCCTTTGGTTTTCGGCGAGATCCTACCAAGTCGGTAGGACCTCATGGTGAAACGTTCATCCTACGGCGAGCTCTTTTGTATCGCTATGGCACCTCATAGAACTCCCTCTCTCCTTGGCAAATTCCATTTCATTCTGAAGGCCTCACTACTCGACAAGACTCACACTGAGGTATGAACCCTCGACCAACTTCTTTTCTTTCGGCCTGACTCATTCCAGTCGGAAAGAGGCTGCCCCAAGCTCATTATGTTATGCCGAAGACCTCCGTGTTCGGTGATATTCATGGCGGGCACCTTTTGTTTCAGCAAGAGTCTTGTCTCGGCGAAGGCCCATTCTCTTGTGTTTAGTGGTCGGGGAGACCTATTGGGTCGGAAAGAGTCAGGCCGATCTCCCAATGTTACATCGATGGCCACCTCAGTCAGCAGGACCTCCTGCATTCGCCAAGACTCTATAGCGAAAACTCCCTCCTCCGCTGAAAGCTTGCTTTGAGTTCGGAGAAAGCTTGCTTGGTCGGCAAGACATCCTGCTGACCTCATCTTCATTCTGTTCGAGCTCTTCCTTTTTGTCGTTAAGACTTCCACCGGTCGGGAAGAAGTCTTCCTGAACTTCTTGTGCTACGCCGAAGGCTCCTCCGTAGTTGGTATGACCTCCGGGCGACATCATTGGTTGGCTAGTCCTTCATGTTTTGGTGGGGCCTCCTTGCAGTCGGCAAGACACTGAACGTCGGTGAGACATTTGCTTTAGTGACGCCGCCTTTCCTTTCGGGGAGACACTAAGCCTTCGGCATGACCTCATGCTGAGTCCAAAAAACCTTTGGCGAACTCCTTCTTCGGCGAGACATTTGACATCGACGAGACATCCCAGCGAAGTCCCAACTCCTTTGTTGAAAGCATCCCTCTCTCCGAGATTCTTCACACGTCGGCGAGAGATTGAATCTTCACTGGGACTTCTCCCCGAACACTGTAGGTCTCCCCGAAGCCCGTAATCGCCGAGAGTCTTGCCGAATGGGGATTGAATGGCCTATCGGCCAAGGAAAATCTATGCGGTAAGAGGTCATACCGAACCTTCTCTGTTATAGCGATAGCTCTACAGGCTCGTTCGGCGTGACCGAAGCCAGGTCTCAGCGACCTGCTCAAGATGGAATGAATCAAGCAGTCAGTCAGCCAGACAATAGGAGAGTCCTGCCGACCTTTCCCCTTAGATGAATTTTCATGCCAAATACTCCCAGGGTAGCTTCTCCCACTGAGTTCCTCGTGACTTAGAAACAGATGCAAAGTCCCTGCCCTTGTGTGAACGTCCCATTGCCTCTGAAGACGTGACATTTGATTATCTTGTTTGTTTTAACTGTAAGTGAAAAAGAGGCAACAATTTTGGCGACCTTTGCGGGATGTTTTCCTGCTAAACATGAGAACCAGTAGCTACAACTTGTCCATTGGACATGGAGTCATTTAGAAAACTCAGAGAATATATAAAACTTCAGTCAACACATGGTTGCAATATGCATGAGGCTCATAGGGCACAACAGGTGGCCAAAAACAAAACAGGGGAAAACGACAGAGAAAAATACCGTATTAAACAGCGTTCAGGAGATGGAACAAAACAGAGGACTAACGAACCATAGTGCAAAGCACTTATTGAAAACATAAAACCTAACTAGATATGTACAAGAAAGGCACTTATCAGGCCCGAAAGCAGTGCTTAAGGTGTATCCCATTGACTGGGATAGGAAGCGAATCTCCTTATGATGTAGCCAGTTGATAAGCATTGTGCTCCTTACAACCTATGATAACAAATGGACCAATCCACATGTTGTCGAACTTGGTGTGATGGCCTGGTCTGCTTTTAAGAATGTCCCACCTGAGCACAAGGTCTCCCTCAAAAGATTTTGTTGTAGCCCTTTTGTCGAATGTCTTTTTTGTCTGGACCTGATGATCCTCCAAAGTTTTCATTGCCCTATCCCTTGATTCTTCGAGCTCCATGACAAACATGGGATCCTATCCCTCAAGCATCTCCAGTTGGTGAACAATGTATAGAGCTAGAAGCTCTACAGATAGTGGCAATCTCATCTCCTTGCCATAGACCAACATGTATGGTGAATTTCCAATAGACCTCTTAGGGGTCACTCTGTCTGCCCAAAGTGCATTTTTTAAACTACTGGGCCAGGTCCTTTGGCTGTCTTCTATGGTTCTTTTGATGATCCTAACGAGGTTCTTGTTCGTGCTTTTAGCCAAACCATTACCTTGAGGGTAATAATTTGAGGAGGTGTTCAAATGAATTCCATGCTTAACAGCCCAATCGGTCAGTTTTAATCCCACAAATGCAAGGGCATTATCAGAGATGATGGAGTCAGGCACTCCAAACCTGGTGACTATGTCTTCATAGAAGCTCAAGACTGAAGACTCTTTTTCTTCTTTCAGTGCAACCGCTTCTGTCCACCTTGTAAAATAATCTATAGCTATAAGTACCCACTTATGACCAGCATTGGAAGGTGGGTTTATTGGACCGATGAAATCAATGCCCCATCTCATGAAGGGCTGCTCTACTTGAATCGGGTGCAGGGCATAGCTGGCAACCTTTCCTTTCCTGAAAACAGAGCACATTTGATGCACTTTCTTGACCAGGTATACACATCCTTGAACAAGCTGGGCCAGTAGTAACCAGCTCTCATGACCTTCCAAGCAGTAGTTCTGGGAGCAAAGTGACCTCCTGCAGCTCCATCATGAAACTCATGCACTCTTTCAATTTGGTTACTGTGAATGCATCTTAACAGGACACCATTCAGATCTTTTTTAAAGAGAACATTGCCCATCAGTACATATGGTATGAACTGCAGTCTAAAGTATCTTCTTTTAGCTTTGTTGAGACCTAATGGGCATTGACCAGTTTGTAGAAATTTGGTCATATCTTGGACCCAATTAGTTATCCCTATGGGCACATCTTCTTGGTTGTTTTGAGGTTCATCTATATTGGCAAGGACAACATCCTTTTCCAGTTCACTTTCACTACTCGACCCTGAAGCAAGCTACTCACAAAGGCCTCTACCTCTCACTAGTTTGGTGATCTTGATGTCTATGTCATACTCCATGACCTTGGTAATCCATTCTGCTCTTTTTTCATTCAGATCCTTATTCAATAAGAATTCTTTCACACTTGAGTGTGCCACCATGATATGAATTCTATTATGAGAGACCAAAGGCTTGAATTTCTTAAGGCTTCTGATCATAGTCGACTAAGCCTTGGCTGAAGAAAGCTATTGGTTGCTCTAAATTCTCTTCATTTTTTTGAACTAGTATTGCAGAAATGTTACTTGTGCTACCATAAGCATATAGATAAAAGTCTTTGGAAAAATTAGGATTTACCAGCGTGGGAGCTGCTACTAAGGCCTCCTTGACCTTTTCAAAACTATTCTTGGCATCATTTGTCCAATTGAAGATTGCATTTTTCTTTAACATAGATGTTAAAGGCTGTAACAGATTTGCAACATCAGGGATGAATCTTCTTAGAAAGTTGATCTGGCCTAGAAAGCTCTGTAGGCCCTTCTTATGATTAGGCAGCGGCAACTCAAGTATGGCTCTGACTCTTTCAGGGTCAATAGTAATTCCTTGCTTTGACACTATGTGTCCTAATAATTTCCCTTCGTGGAAAACAAAGATACTCTTCCTTGGATTGAGAGAGATACCGAATTCTCTGCATTTTTCAAACACTTGCCTAAGATGCAACAGATGCTCATCAACATTCTTAGAATACACTGTTATGTCATCTAGGTAAATCAGTATGATTTTGTTGATCGGGTTTTGAAACGCCATGTCCATAGCCCTCTAAAATGTGGCACCAGCATTGGTCAAACCAAAAGGCATCCTTTTGTATGCCATGGTGCCCCATTTAGTTGTAAAAGCAGTCTTAAACCGATCTTCCTCTTTAACCAACACCTGATTATATCCTGAGAAACCATCTAGCAATGAAAACCTTTCAGAACCAGCAACCTCCTGTAAGATTCGTTCCATGGAGGGCAGTGGGTAGTGGTCCTTTAGAGAGGATCTGTTAAGATCCCTGAAGTCTACACAGAGCCTTATCTCACCACTTTTCTTTCTAACCGGTACAAGATTAGAAACCCATGAAGTGTGCTTGATAGGGAAGACAATACCCCCCTCAAGTAATTTGGTCAGCTCTTTAATCATTAAGGGCTCGAGCTTGGGATTCAAAGGCCTTTGTTTCTACCTTACTGGCTTGGCATTAGGCTCTAATTCAATCGTATGTTGAGCAATATGGGGATCAAATCCTTTCAAATCTGAATACTCCCAAGCAAAGACATCATGGAATTCTTGGCACAAAGCAACAAAAGCTTGCTTATCTTCGGGTGAACAGATTTTTCCTATCTTAAGGAGCTTACCTTTGAAGATTTCCAACTCTTTGTAGTGTTCTTGTTTAATCTGCAAGCCGGCCTTGCCCTTTTTTAGCTGATCATCAGTATTGAAAAATTGACTCTAAGGTAACCAGGCCTTTGGGCAATTTGTTTGTCTTCAGCTGTATGACTTGATCACCATACTGCTGCTTGAGTTTTGCCTGATTCAGCATGGAGAACTGATCTTCTTCAAGTAAGAAGGAAAGGATCTGCTCATCACTGTCAAAGACTTGCCAGTGGATGTTGTTGTCAGGGATTGATGGTTTAACTACAACCTTCACATACCGCTACACCTTCTCCTTTCTGATGTCATCTGGAATATCAAACTGTGCTCCAATGGCTGCGAGCCTGTCAGCATGCTTGTTCTGATTTCTTGGGACAGACACTAAATTAAAGGCATCAAAATCTTCGAGCATGTTCCACACTCTATTTCTATAGGACTTTAATGTGTCATTTTTAGCAACATTCAGGCCCCTTACTTGATTAACAATTAATTCGCTATCCCTATGGACTTTCAAGTTGGTTATTCCTCTCTTTCTTGCCCACTCTAGACCTTGAACAAGGCCTTCATACTCAGCAGTGTTATTGGAGCACGCAAAAGCAAAATGAAAAGCAGCATAATACTTATCACCTTGCAGAGATACCAGCATTGCACCTCCTCCTGCTCCATTTCTATTCCTAGAACCATCAAAGAACATCTCCCAAAGTCCATTAAGGGGCTGCAATAACTAATCTGCATCTTTCTCTAAGTTTGGAATCTCTATATCAGGCTCAAGAATGATGTAGTTGCCCATACCAGCATCTTGAATGAGGTCTCCAGGACTGTCTGATACATTTTCAACCGCCCATTCATGCAGCAGCACATCAGGAATAGCTTCTGATTGGAGTTCTTGAGCAGTAACTAGTTCATTGTCAGTAATAATAACATAATTTGCATTTGCAGTAGGAGTAGCATGGACGAGGCTTGGGTTATATGGCTCAATGTGGTCTTTAGCCAACCTTTCGGACTTGATGGTAACCTTAGTCCCATATCTTTTTCTGAATAGCATATGTAACCAATCAGCTGATACATACCCACCTATCTTGGCTATAAAGTCTCTAAATAAACACAAGGAAAAGAAAGGTGGAAGGTCTATGACGCATATGTCTTGAAGGACTGAAAAGTTTGGACAAGCATGGAGAGTGAGGTTTAAGTCCTTGATAATACCCAATGTGTTAACCGAAGTTCCATCCAATTGGATCACTCCCTTCTCCAAAGGCTGGTATTTTAGTCCAAGTTTTTCAGCAATCTGTTTTGGCATGACGGAGCTGCTAGCTCCACTATCTACCATACAGTTATGGACTAATTTATCCCCAATAATTACTGACACATAGAAAGGAGGTGATTTAACTCTTTTTTCATTCTCTATGCAAGGCTACTGACCATTTCCCTGAGAATTATTTGTTAACACGACTCTAACCTGACCTATTAAGGGCTCATATTCATTAGATATTTTCAAACTTGATAGGGCTGATTGTAACATATCCTTTTGATCAGGGATGACTAAAGAATCCCACATAGACATGGTTACATTTGTCCTTCTCATGCTATCAAGAATGTTAAAAGATGCAGTTGGATTTTTATTGTGTATCTTTACACCAGTATGGTCAGCTTGTAAGCGTGACTGCTCCTTGTCTGGAAGTTGTTGATCTCTTTGCCAACCACTAGTCACTCGAGAGGTAGATGGTTCCATAGCTGCTGCCCTTCCTTTGTCTGCTACTTGATCGAGCTCAAATACTCTCTTCTTTGCTCTGGTATTGGATGCAACTAGAGAGCTATCCTCATTCAACCCACATAATTATTGACCTTGCCAATTAAGTAGGGTTGTATCATTATTGAATTGGTCCTGATGTTGAGAAGATGCATCATTACATGTGCCCTGTTGTAGACCTAAAGAATTTTGTACCATCAATGCTTGATTTAAGAGTCCATTTGAACAAGTGGCTTGATTGTGAGGCTGGTTACAAGGGTAACACCACTCATAATCAACTGCTAAGTTGTTTTGAGTAGGAACCAGGTTCCTGACTGTACTAACAGGTGCTGAAGCATAGGCCCAAAAAGGCCTTGTGTTCACACTCTATCTTGGGCCTTGATAATTTCCCTGATACTGCTGTTTATTCCCTTGGAATTGCTACTGCTGGCCTTGAAAAGGCTAATTTGAGGCCTGATTTTGCTGTTGATAAGGCCTGGAATAGGTTTGTTGCTTTTCCAAGTTCACCAACTTGTTACCAAAATTTTGTAGAAGACTTTTGATCTCTTGCAATTCATTTGATGAGCTTGAGGCAACACTTTCCTGCCTGTCAATGGTTGGAACAACAGCTGGTAGCGTTGGTACAGCTGGTAGCGTTGGTACAGCTGGTAGAGGTGTGAAAGGAGGTATTTGCAAAGGGATGTTTGCATGAATTTCTGAAAATATTGGCATTGGTGGCCTAGGAGCAAGCTTACCAGCTTGTATTAAGTTGTTTTCAGCTCTAATAGCTGTTTCAAAGGCATCTGGCAAAGATACTCCTCCCATTGACTGTATCATGACAGCTATATCACTGTTCAAAGCTCTCAAAAAGTATAGAAATGCATACTTTGGAGGTGGCCTCACCGTTGCAGGGATTTTATCCCAAGTTATTTGAAACCTGAAATTGAAGTCGTTCATCTGCTCTTGTGGAGCCCTCTTAATGGTAGTCAGTTGCTCCAAAAGAGACAAGTTGTTAGACCTGTCTTGGAATTGCTTATGCAATTTTTCTCCAAAGTCATCCCATGTTACAATTGAACTGACCGGTAGGCTCCTGTACCACTGCACAACTCTTCCTTTCAGTGAAGCAGCTAGCAATCTTATTGCAACATCTTCTTTGGTTATGTGGTGGACTCTACATAACGAAGCCACATCTCTTAAATGTTCAATGGGAGTAGTTTGATCTTCTCCCGTGAAAATTGGCAGACTCTTCAAGGCTGCCATTGGAATATCATTATGTTGCGCCAAGTTCAAAGGACTCCCTCCGTTGAAAGCAACAAAGGGTTGATTCCTTGGAGTAGCCATTGGAGGTATCTGATGTTGTTGTACAGGTATTATAGATGAAGCTAGGGACGAGATAACAATGTGTGATCTTACAAATGGAGGAGTGGATTGAGTCCTTCTGGAGTAAATAATTGTTGTTCCCCTCTTTTCTGTTGCTCTACCTTTTCTTCTCGGTGGTGACAGCTGTAAATATTCAAAGGGACCTGAGCTGCCTCTAGTCTAAACTTTTCTCATAAACTAAAGAAGGCGTGGATTTCTGGAGTTCTTCCTCTTTGTGGAGTCACCATGTATGCCAAAAGGACTTTTATAAAGCCTGATAATTCACTGGCTGCATACCAAGCCAGTAGTTAAAACAAATTCCTATCCCACCAGGCGTGCCAGAAACTGTTGTCACCTAGAATTGCACCCTGTGCAAAGTTTACAAGAAACTAAGCATTCTAGAGCAACATGGGATCACTCCAAGGCTGTGGGTGACCTATGGTTGAAGTGAACCTCCGGAGAAGGCCGACTTCCTTTGGGTATCACCTAAACTATTGATTCTTCGGAAGGAAAAGGGGAAGAGATGCATAAAATGGAAAAAACTAAACCTATGGTGATACACCGTATTAATGGGAAATCATGAAATGAACACAGCAAAACAAACACTTGAAATCTTGAATTCAATTGATTTACATACCCAGAACAACCTCTTTCTGATTCAATGCTTTAGTCCTAATAGGTTTGGCCCACACATACATCTTGGGAAGGAAAGATCAATTTCACAACCTTAAGATATAAATGCAGAAATGTGAAAACACAGTTATAGACTTGCATGTGCAAAAGAAAGATACAGAAATGAGAATCAATACCAATGTGAACATGAAATTTCAAGGTAAATTTTGTGTTGTATACAGGATTCCAGTTGAGTTACAGAAAAAACATACATTGAATGAGAAAGGATTGATTGAAAAATCACTAACTCTTCAGGGTGTGTTCTCCAAACTATTTACAAAAAAGGCAAAAATGCCTGTCGCCAAGACTTCTTGTAGACCCCATCTCCTTCGGCAAACTCTTTCTTTGTTCTGAAGATTTCATTGTTCGGCAAGACTCTTGTTGACAACACCTCGTATGCCGCTAGGACTTCCTGTAGTTGGCATGACCTCTGAGCGACATCATCAGTTGGCGAGCCCTTCATGCTTTGGTGGGGGCTCTTTGCGATTGGCAAGACCGTCTCTGTTCGCCGAGACTCTATACCGAGCCCCTATGACTTTTGTCGAGCTCCATTCATTTGCCTTCGCTGAGATTCATGCCGAAATCCTGCATCTTTCTAAGTTCTTTTCCCTTTTCAGCGAGACCCTGAATGTCAGCGAGACATTCCGGCGAAGTCCCCATAGTTAC
>VDFB02338532.1:0-21455 GCA_007258455.2 Sequoia sempervirens | reverse complement strand
TTAATGTGGGATTCATTATCCATCCCAGGTAAAAAGGACTTGGTGTAATCTTCCTTAACTAATTCAATTGTTTCAAGTGACATTCCAATAGGTCAAGTTAAGGTTGTCCTTACAAATAAACCTCAAGACAACAATAGATAGCCAAGTAAAGATGTCAAGGATCCCCCATTTTATGTGTCTTTGATAATAGGGAATAAGTTAGTTCATAACTACATGGTAGATTCAGGGGCAAGTAGTTCTATCATGCCCAAACAAATTGATGATAAGTTAGTACTAAAATATTAGCCTCTTGAAAAGGGAGTAGTCCAATTTGATGGGACAACCATTAACACCATAGGTGTCATTAAGGGTTTAAGCTTTACATTACATTCCTACCCCAATTTTTCCCTCTCCCAATATATCTTAGTCATTGATTTACCACCTCATTTTCCCTTATGTTTGTCAAGAGACTTCACTGCCAAAATAGGATGTTATTTGTTGTTATATTGGTCCCACATGATATTCAAGATGACATATGAGACAAATGTGATCATTAAATCTAAATCACTTGCCAAAGATTACATTGAGCATTATATTCCAAGTGTTGTTAACATCAATTTTGTTTTTTTTTATGATAATGAGCTTGTTGATACTCAAGAATTTCAAGCTAAAAGTGTACCAGACATACTCTTAAATGAGTGGGCAACATAAATTATCATTAAAAACCCAAATGATAACATTGAGGAGACTATTTTGGGTGTTTATGTGTTGCATGAACCTGATGCAATGATCCCAAACCTCACAAAGAAGGTGGAACATGTTGGATGTTGTAGTTGTGTTTTTGATATGTGGTTGTCATTGATATCAACACTACTAGCATTAATACATTAGAAGTTGTATATGTTGAGGATATTGAGAAAATTGTAATGAAATGAGTTGAAGGTTGTTAGTGGTGAAGTGAAGTTCAGTCTATCGGTGAGTTTAGTACATTGATGATTAGAGGTTGTGGACTAAAGGGTTTCTTTTCGAGTATATCTAGTTTATCCACGTTGAGTTTTAGAAATCTGTGTGAAGATTTGATCGAGTTCTGAAGATTTGTATTCTGATAGTCTTTCTATTACTTCAGTTTGTGTTCCTAAATGCAGATGATGTGATTTCAATCAGTTCAATTTTTGTGGATGCTTCTCTAGTGATTCATGATGTTTTTGGATGTTTCTAGATTGTTCTCTATTTGTGTTGCATGTTTGCATTAATTTTTGTGCTTTTGATTCGATATTTTCTCTTGCGTGTTAATGTTTTTCATGTTCTTGGCCAACAAGGTGTTCATAGCATGTTGTGGATCTTCAAGGATTAATTTTTGAAGGTGGATCATGTTTGAAGATGTTATTTTGGGTCTTCACTAAGTTGTGACTAACCTTGGTTGATTCACATTAATAATTGTTATTGTTTTGGGCTAACAGTTTGTTATCATTTAGTTATTTTCATTAAAGCCAACATGTAGTTTAATTTCTTGTTGTGGATATATAAGTGACTTTTTATTTCATTTGAAGTATGCCAAATGTGTGTGTGCATAAATAATGTTCTAAATCATTTGAAGACAAAGCAAAGTGTGAATAAGAGTGAAGAAAAGTAAAGAAGTGTTCATGTGCCTAACCAGAACTGTGATCAAGCATTAGAAAATGTTATTTTATCAGTTCAAATCCCTATGGATGTAATATGAATATTTTTGTAAGACAGTGTGTCTTCCTTTGGGTAGTAAACCTTGTTGTAATTGAGCAGTGAGCTATAGGTAGTGCGCTTGAATGCATGTGCATTCCTCACTATATTTATTTATAATTTTAATAGGGTATAATCTTATGGACTAACCTCCATCATGGTGTTTCCCCTAATAGGGTTTCCACATAAAAAATATTTGTGTTATGTGTGTTTCTGATTTGTTGACGATTTATGTTTTCATGGTTAATAATCAGATCTGGGAATAAGCTTGATAAAGTTAATAAATTTTAAATTTCTGGGACAACTGATTCAACCCCCCTCTCAATTGTCTTACCTTGTGTTGCCAACAATTGGTATAAGATCCTAGTTCCTTGGAGGAAGTTTAATAGCTTGAGGTGATTCGGGATGGTGACATACAAGAAGGATAGTCTGAGATTTGATGGAACAAATTATTCCTTGTTGAAGACTCAAATGGAGTGCCATCATAGATGCATTGGTGAACCCTACTGGAGCATTACAAGTAATAGGTATGTTATACCTCAAAATGGTCCTACTACAATTGCTGAGATTAGAGATATTGAGTACAATATTAGGGCTAAGGAAGCATTGTTGAGTGCTTTGAATGATACTGAGATGACTAATGTTATGGATCTAAAGAATACTTATGAGATATGGAAAAGGTTGGAAACTTTTTATTAAGGTGATGCTATTGTGAAGATTGCTAAGTTGTAGAGTCTAAAAGGGAAATATGAAATGTTGAGAATGGGTGTAAATATTACTACTTTCATGCAAAGAGTGAATGAACTTGTGTGTGGAATCAAATGTGCTAGTGGATAGTTGGAAGAATTAGAGATTGTTGCTAAAGTGCTTATATCTTTGACTACTGCTTACAAAGTCAAAGCTACAACTATTGAAGAGCTCTGGACTGTGACAAATGTTACTTGAGATATGTTGATTGGTAAGCTTACTTATTTTGAGTTGAGTGAATTTGGTGATTCCTTTCCTAAGATAGAATCTGCATTCAAGGCCACTACATTTGGAAGAGATAAACATAGATATGATCCAGGAGAGAGTTCTTCCACAAAGGCATTCAAGTATGAAGAAGAAATGAGACAACTTGAAGAAGAAAGAGAACTAGATGGGCTTCAAGCATTGATTGTGAAAGGAGAAGTGAGAGGACAAGGTAAGTATAAAGGAAAGTTGCCTATTAAATGTTTTTCCTGCAATAAGATAGGTCATTTTGCATCAAGGTGTCTAGAAATGGTTTCTAAACAAAGAAATAACAAGCCTAAATTTCAAAAGAAGTGTTATTATGCTACTGATGAAGGAGTGATAGATGATGAATCTAATAAAGGAAATGGAAGTGAGGATAAATGGGAATTTATTGCTATCAAGGAAAATAATCATGAGTCTACTAAATCTACTAGTTGTACAAATGTGGAGAAAGCCCTAGCTGCTCGAGTTGAAGAGAAAGATGAATGGGTGATTGAAAATGGATGTTCACATCACATGAAAAGAGATAAAAGTAAGTTTGTGAGCTTGGAAAAGTATGATGCTGGTGTTGTGATATTTCGTGATAACACAGTTGGTGTGATCTATGGCGGAGGATGCATTTCTCTTGATGGAAAGAACAATACTGATGATGTCCTATATGTGGAAGGTCTGAAGCATAATATTTTGAGTGTTAGATAGACGGTTGATAAGGGTTACAATCTTTAGTTCAAGGATGTAAAGTGTATAATATTGGGGTGTTCTAGAAATGTGATTGCATCAGTTACAAAAAAAAGAGGTAATATCTTTCATTTGAATGCTACTAGTAAAACTTGTTTGATTGCTCAAGTTGATGAAAGTTGGTTGTGGCATAGAAGAATGTGTCATGTTAATTTTGATAATATTGTCAAGATAAGTTCTACTAAGGCTATGAGAGATCTTCCTAAGTTGGTGAGACCTACTAATGCTATATGCATGGAATGTCAGTTGGGGAAGCAAACTAGAATTTCATTTCGAAGGAAACAACATAATCCAAATGAATTGTTGGATCTTGTGCAAATTGATTTGTGTGGTCCTTCTAGAGTTAGAAGTTTACAAGGTTATAGGTATCTCATGTTTCTTATTGATGATTATTCAATAATGATGTGGGTTACTTTCTTCAGTGAGAAATATGAAGCTCTAGAGAAGTTCAAGATCTTTAAGGCTATGGTTGAGACAAATAATGGTCTAAATATTAAATGTTTGAGATCAAATAGAGGTGGTGAATTAACTTCTGGTGAGTTTAATTATTTTTGCGAAGTGGATGGAATAAAGAGACAATTATCTGCCCTACAGACCCCTTAGCAAAATGGAGTTGTGGAAGGGAAGAATACGATAGTTCAAGATGCTACTAGAACTATGATGCTAGAAGGAAATGTTCCTCATATCTACTAGAGAGAAGCTATGAGTACTATTGTTTATGTCCTCAACTAGGTACAAGTCAAAGGTGATACTAGTAAGACCCCTTTTGAGCTATAGACTGGTCATAAGCCTACAGTTAAATATTTCAAAATATTTGGGAGTAAATGCTATATCATAAGAGATGAAGATTTAGGAAAGTTTGATGCTAGAAGTGATGAAGGAATATTTTTGGGTTACTCTACTAAAAGCAAGGCCTACCGGTGCTACAATAAGAGATTGAATAAAATGGTTGAAAGTGAAAATGTAAAGGTTGATAAAGACATAGCTAAACCATCCAGAACCTGTGGATATGATTTGAGGATCAAAATGATAGTACAAACAAAGGAAAGAAAGTTCAAACTTCAAATCAAGTTCAAATCATTCTAGTGAATCAAGAAGATCAAGAGGAAGGAGAAAACAATGAAAAATTAGAAGAGAGATCAGAAGATCTCAAAATTCAAGAACGCCCTAAGACTCCAAGGTATGTAAGATTAAATCATTCAGAAGATCAGATTATTGGTGATAAAAACAAAGGTGTCTAGACTAGGAGAAATATTGCAAAGAATATTGTTTGATTTCAAAGACTATGCCTCCTAATGTGAATGGAGCATGTAAAGATGGAAATTGGGTTGAAGCAATGAAAGAAGAGCTACAACAAATTGAGAAGAATGATACATGGATTCTTGTTCCTAGACCTAAGGATAAAAATGTCAATGGAACTAAATAGGTCTTTAGAAAAAAACTGATTGAGTAAGGTGAAGTGGTTAAAAACAAAGCAAGATTAGTGTGTAAGGGATATTATCTAATGGAAGGAATTGATTTTGAAGAGACCTTTGTTCCTATTGCTAGAATTGAAGCTCTGAGATAGTTTCTTGCTTATGCTACTTACAAAGACTACAAGGTTTATCAAATGGATGTCAACTCAGCTTTTCTAAATGGCAAGCTGGAAGAAGAGGTATATGCTGAATAACTAGATGGATTTCAATTGAATGATTAGGGAGATATGGTTTGTTAGGTGAAAAAATAATTGTATGGACTTAAGCAAGCCCCAAGAGCTTGGTATGCCAGATTGGATAAGTATTTGTTGAAACTTGGATTTAACAAAGGTACTACTGATAGTAATTTGTATTTCAAGAATGATGATAATGATTTGATTGTGGAAGTCTTTGTTGATGATATCATTTTTGGAGGAGATGATAGTTTGTGCATGAAGTTTTGCTAATGAGATGCAGAGTGAGTTTGAGATGTCAATGATTGGAGAGATGAAATTATTTTTGGGATTACAAATTACTCAATTAAACAAAGGGATCTTTATATCTTAGTCCAAGTATGTGAAAGAATTGTTGAAGAAATTCAGTATGGAAAATTCAAAGCTAGTTGGTACACCCATGGTGATCGGATGTAAGTTGACAATAGATGATGATTCTCCAAAGGAAAATTAGACTAGATACAAATCAATGATTGGTGGATTGCTGTATTTAACTCAAACTAGTATTCATATCATGAATGTTGTATGTATTGTTGCAATATTTCAAGCTGATCCTAAAGAATCTCATGTGACTATTGTGAACAAAATTTTTAGATACTTGAAGGGAATAGTTGATTTTGGCCTGTGGTATCCTAAAGATGATCTTACTTTGATTGCCTTTACTGACGCTGATTGGGGTGGTCATGTGAATGAAAAAATAAGTACTAGTGGTGGTGCATTTTTCTTGGGAAAGAAGCTGCTCTCATGGTTAAGTAAAAATAAAAATTCCATTTCTTTATCTACTGTAGAGGCCGAATACATTGTTGCTACTAACAATTGTACTCAAGTATTATGGATGAAGCATATGTTGAAGGATATCAGATTTTTGTATGATGAAACTATTGCTATATTTTGTGATAATTCAAGTGCTATTAACATTTCTAAGAATATGGTGTTGCATTCAAAGACCAAGCATATATCTATCAAATATCACTTCTTGAGAGAGAAGGTGAGTGAAAAGGAAGTCAGATTGGAGTATGTACCTACTAAGGAGAAAATTGTAGACATCTTTACGAACCCTTTACCTAAGTATACTTTTGAGTATCTCAGAGGGAAGTTAGGGGTAATTACTCCTTCTAATCAAAACTAAGATGCATTACATTGAATCGGTACATGATTTTTAGTCATATCTTGATCCAGATTGATGTTGTGGTGGCTGCTACTTAGTGGGAGTAGTCAGATGTTTTAGATGTTTAGATATGTGGTTAAGAGCTTAGAGATCTTTGTCATTGATGTAAAAGGGGGAGAAGAGAAATGCAAAAATTCTTATGGGGAGAAGAACCTTGTGAGGAGAAAAGTCATGTGGAAGAGTTGAGGAAAAAAAGTTAGAACCTAAGGGGGAGTAAGTATTGGAGATAGTTGCATTGATGGTTTTTTTCACATCATGTGTTGCCATTAATTACAAAGGGGAAGATTGTTAGATGTTGTGGTTGTGTTGCTAATATATGGTTGTCATTGATTTCAACACTATTAGCATTAATGCATTAGAAGTTGTATGTGTTGAGGATATTGAGAAAATTGTAATGAAATGAGTTGTAGGTTGTTAGTGGTGAAGTGAAGTTCAATCTATTAGTGAGTTCAGTACATTGATGATCAAAGGTTGTGGATTAACAAGTTTCTTTTTGAGTATATCTACTTTATCCACATTAAGTTACAAAGATCTGCATGAAGATTTGATCGAGTTATGAAGATTTGTATTCTGATAGTCTTTTTGTTACTTCAATTTATGTTCCTGAATGAAGATGATGTGATTTTAGTCAGTTCAGTTGTTAGGATACTTCTCTAGTGATTCATGATGTTTTTGAATGTTTCTAGATTATTCTCTATCTATGTTGCATGTCTACATTGATCATTGTGCTCGTGATATGAGATTTTCCCTTGCGTGTTCACGTTTTTCATGTTCTTGGTTGACAAGGTTTTTGTAGCGTGTTGTGGATCTTCGAGGATTAATTTTTGATAATTCAAGTGCTATTAACATTTCTAAGAATTTGGTCTTGCATTCAAAGACTAAACATATATCTATTAATTTTTACTTCTTAAGAGAGAAGGTGAGTGAAAAGGAAGTTAGATTGGAGTATGTACCTACTAAGGAGCAGATTATAGACATCTTTACCAACTTGTTACCTAAGGATAATTTTGAGTATCTCAAAGGGAAGTTAGGGGTGATTACCCCTTTTAATCAGAACTAAGATGCATTGCATTGCATGAGAACATGATTTTCAGTCATATCTTGATCCAGACTGATGTTGTGGTGGTTGCTACTCAGTGGGAGTAGTCAAATGTTTTAGATGTTTAGATATGAGGTTAAGAGCTTAGAGATCTTTTTCATTGATGCAAAAGGGGGAGAAGAGAAATGTGAAAAAAATTCTGGGGAGAACCTTGTGAGGAGAAAAAAATTAGAACTTAAGGGGAAGTAAGGGCTAGAGATAGTTGCATTAATGGTGTTTTTCACATCATGTGTTTCCATCAATTCCAAAGGGGAATATTGTTAGATGTTGTGGTTGTGTTGTTGATATGTGGTTGTCATTGATGTCAACACTATTAGCATTAATGCAATAGAAGTTGTATATGTCAAGGATATTGAGAAAATTGTAATGAAATGAGTTGTAGGTTGTTAGTGGTGAAGTGAAGTTCAGTCTATTGGTGAGTTCAGTACATTGATGATCAGAGGTTATGGACTAAAGGGTTTCTTTTCAAGTATATCTAGTTTATCCACATTGAGTTACAAAGATCCGCATGCAGATTTGATTGAGTTATGAAGATTTGTATTCTAAAAATCTTTCTATTACTTCAATTTGTGTTCCTGAATGAAGATGATGTGATTTTAGTCAGTTCAATTGTTGTGGATACTTTTTTGGTGATTCATAATTTTTTGAATGTTTCTAGATTGTGCTCTATCTTTGTTGCATGTTCACATTGATCATTGTGCTCGTGATATGATATTTTCTCTTGCGTGTTCATGTTTTTCATGTTCTTGGCCGACAAGGTGTTCGTAGTGTGTTGTGGATCTTCGACGATTAATTTTTTATAATTCAAGTGCTATTAAAATTTCTAATAATCTGTTGTTTTATTCAAAGACCAAGCATATATCTATCAAGTTTCACTTCTTGAGAGAGAAGGTGAGTGAAAAGAAAGTCAGATTGGAGTATGTACCTACTAAGGAGTAGATTGTAGACATCTTTACCAACCCGTTACCTAAGGATACTTTTGAGTATCTTAGAGGGAAGTTAGGGGTGATTACCCCTTCTAATCAGAACTAAGATGCATTACACTGCATCAGTACATGATTTTCAATCATATCTTGATGCAGATTGATGTTGTGGTGGTTGCTACTCAGTGGGAGTAGTCAAATGTTTCAGATGTTCAGATATGTGGTTAAGAGCTTAGAGATCTTTGTCATTGATGTAAAATGGGGAGAAGAACAATGTGAAAAAAATTATGGGGAGAAGAACCTTGTGAGGAGAAAAGTCATGTGGAAGAGTTGAGGAGAAAAAAGTTAGAACCTAAGCGGGAGTAAGTGTTGGAGATAGTTACATTGATGGTGCTTTTCACATCATGTGTTGCCATCAATTCCAAAGTGGAAGATTGTTAGGAATTGTGGTTGTGTTGCTAATATGTGGTTGTTATTGATGTCAACACTATTAGCATTAATGCATTAGAAGTTGTATATGTCAAGGATATTGAGAAAATTGTAATGAAATGAGTTGTAGGTTGTTAGTGGTGAAGTGAAGTTCAGCCTATCGGTGAGTCCACTACATTGATGATTAGAGGTTTTGGAATAAAGGGTTTCTTTTTGAGTATATCTAGTTTATCCACATTGAGTTACAAAGATCTGCATGAAGATTTGATTGAGTTATGAAGATTTGTATTTTGATAGTCTTTCTGTTACTTCAGTTTGTGTTCCTGAATGAAGATGATGTGATTTTAGTTAGTTCAGTTGTTGCAGATACTTGTCTAGTGATTCATGATGTTTTTGAATGTTTCTAGATTGTGCTCTATTTGTGTTGCATGTCCACATTGATCATTATGCTCGTGATCTAAGATTTTCTCTTATGTGTTCATGTTTTTCATGTTCTTGGCCAACAAGGTGTTCATAGTGTGTTGTGGATCTTTGAGGATTAATTTTTGAAGGTGGCTCATGTTCAAATATGTTATTTTGGGTCTTCACTAATTTTTCACTGACATTGGTTGATTCACATTAATAATTGTTTTTTTTTTGGGTCGACAGTTTGTTATCATTTTATTATTTTCATTAAAGCCAACATGTAGTGGTTTAATTTCTTGTTGCAGATATATATGAGTGTCTTTTTGTTTCATTTGAAGTATTTCAAATGTGTGTTTGTGCAAATAATGTTCTAAATCATTTGAAGAAAGAGCAAAGTGTGAAGAAAAATGAAGAAAAGTGAAGAAGTTTTAATGTGCTTAATGGGAGATGTGATCAAGAATTAGCAAATGATATTTTATTAGTTCTAATCCCTATGGATCTAATCCAAATATTTCTATAAGTTAATGTGTCTTCCTTTGGGTAATATACCTTGTTTTAATTGAGCAGTGATCTCTAGGCAGTTTACCTAAATGCATGTTCATTCCCCACTCATATTTCTTTATACTTTTAATAGGGTATAATCTTGTGGACTGACCTCCATTGTGGTTTTCCCCCTAACAGGGTTTCCACATAAAAAATATTGGTGTTATGTGTGTTTCTAATATGTTGATGATTTATGCTTTCATGGTTAATAATCAAATCTAAGAATAAGAATGATAAAGTTAATAAGTTTTAAATTTCTAGGACAATTAATTCACCTCCCTCTCAATTGTCTACCCTTGTGTTGGCAAGAATTAGTATCAGATCCTAGTTCCTTGGATGAAGTTTAATAACTTGAGGTGATCCAAGATGGCAACATACAAGAAGGATAGTCTGAGATTTGATGGAACAAATTATTCCTTGTGGGAGACTTGAATGGAGTGCCATCTGAGATGCATTGGTGAACCCTACTGGAGCATTACAAGTAATAGGTATGTTATACCTCAAAATGGTCCTACTACTACTATTGAGATTAGAGATGTTGAGTACAATATCAAGACTAAGGAAGCATTGTTGAGTGCTTTGAATGATACTGAGATGACTACTGTTATGGATCTGAAGACCGCTTATGATATTTGGAAAAAGTTGGAAACTTTGTATGAAGTTGATGCTTATGTGAAGATTGCTAAGTTGCAAAGTTTGAAAGTGAAATATGAAATGTTGAGAATGGGTGATGATGAAAATTTACTACTTTCATGTAAAGAGTGAATGAACTTGTGTGTGGAATCATATGTGTTGGTGGATAGTTGGAAGAATCAGAGATTGTTGCTAATGTTCATAGATCTTTTCCTGTCACTTACAAATTCAAAGATTCAGCTACTGAAGAGCTTTGGATTGTGACAAATGTTACTCGAGATATGTTAATTGGTAAGCTTATTTATTTTTAGTTGAGTGAATTTGGTGATACCCTTCCTAAGATAGAATCTACATTCAAGGCTACTACATCTAGAAGAGATAAGCAAAGATATGATCTAGGAGAGAGTTCTTCTAGAAATACATTCAAGTATGAAGAAGAAATGAGACAACTTGAAGAAGAAGAAAGAGAATTGGATGAGCTTGAAGCACTAATTATGAAAAGAGAAGCCAAAGGACAAGGTAAGTATAAAGGTCATTTTGCATTAAGGTGTTTAAAAAGAGTTTCTAAACAAATACATAACAAGCCTAATTTCAAAAGAAGTGTTATTATGTTGCTAATGAAGGAGTGATAGATGATGAATCTGATAAAGGAAATGGAAGTGAGGATGAATTGGTATTTATTGCTATCAAGGAAAATAATCATGTGTCTACTAAATCTGCTAGTTGTACAAATGTGGAGAAAGCCCTAACTTCTCAAGTTGAAGAGAAAGATGAATGGGTGATTGACAGTGGATGTTCACATCGCATGACAGTAGATAAAAGTAAGTTTGTGAGCCTAGAAAAGTATGATGGTGGTGTTGTGAGATTTGGTGATAACACAACTGGTGTGATCCATGGTAGAGGATACATTTTAGCTGAGATTATGAAGGAAAAAGTGCAACAATATGTCAAGATAGTCATTAGACCTTCTATTCTTTATAATAACATTCATTGGAAAGTTTCTAAGAGTGATGAATAGGTTTTGAGTTTTATGTTGCAAGAAGATGAATTTTTAGTAGTGAACCAAGACAAGATCAGGCAACAATATGATGATCAGATCATCCAATTGAGGACCAAAAAGCTACCCAAGGGTCTAGTCACCTTGGAATCCATTTTTAGCACTAATGACCAGCTCAAAAAGAGTAGGACAAACATGCAGGTCAAAGAAGAACATTAAGAAGAGCTTGAAAATTTTCAAGGTAAGCTCCTTAAAGTTGGTAAGATGTATTTTCATGGGAATATTATGATTTAAAGGGTTTTGATCCCAAAATTTCCAACATACCATAGAACTAGAGCCAAATGCAAAACCTGTTAGGAAAAAATAGAGGCCTTTAAACCCCAAACTTGAGCCTCTTATGGTTAAAGAATTGACCAAGCTGGTTGAAGAAGACATCATTTTTCCAATCAAACATACCTCATGGGTCTCTAACCTTGTCCTGGTTAGAAAGAAAAATGGAGAGATTAGGATTTGTGTAGATTTTAGAGATCTCAATAGAGCCTTGTTAAAGGATGATTATCCACTACCCTCAATGGAGTAGATTTTGCAAATAGTATTTGGTTCAGAAAGATTCTCATTACTTGATGGTTATTTAGGCTATAACCAAGTCTTAGTCAAAGAAGAAGACTAGTATAAGATTGCTTTCACCACAAAATTGGGAACCATGGCTTATAAAAGGATGCAATTTTTCCTATCCAATGCTAGTGCACCACTTTTTAGAGGGCAATGGACATGGCATTTGAAGGTTCGATTCATAAACTTTTACTCTTTTACCTTGATGATGTACAACAATGCTTTCCAAGAAGGCTGATGAGCATCTTTCACATTTGAAGAAAGTATTTGAGAGGTTTAGGGATTTTGGTATATCCCTCAACCACAAGAAATGTATCTTTGTTGTCCATGAAGGCAAGCTTCTAGGGAATATAGTGTCAAAACAAGGGATCACTATTGACCCAGAAAGAGTAAGTGTCATTTTGGATCTGCCTTTACCCACCCATAAAAAGGGGTTGCAAATTTTTCTTGGAAGAATTAACTTCATTAGGAGGTTTATTCTTGATGTAGAGGGTATGTGACTTTGAAAGAAGCACAAAGTTCTCAACGTTTACAAAGATGCAATTTCAAACACTGTTCTAGGCAACCTGATGGAGACAAGGCTCAAAGGTTCACTTGTGAATTAAAAACTTCCCTTATGGTTCCAAAACATTTGAATGCTCTTGAAAGAATCAATCAAACTTGACTTGAAGGTTGACAAAGCCCAAACCCTCTGTCTTAGACAAGACTCAACTTTTCCACCTTAAGTAGCCTTCTACCCCAATTAGGCCTCTAACAAAGGATTCTTGACTTTTCTCTCAAAATTTCCAAAGGAACCTCCAATATAATGGTTGATTAAGTTGTGTTTTATGATGAAAAACAACATATCCAAACCTTGATATCACCTACTTCAGAAAATCCCATCCAAAACCTACTATCTCCTCAAAAACTAGGCCTAATTAGCCCTCTTTTTCAAAGCAACCCCCCTCTAAACTTATCCCTTGACCATGAAACTTTCAAAAATCTCTTAAAATGTCTCAAAACCAAATATTTTCAGGTTCTTAGTCTTCTATTACACCCTTAACATGCTTAAACACAAAGCCCTCCATAAATTGCCTCAAAACTAGGGCTTCTTGGATCTTGACTTCCCAAACACTTCTAGAAACTTTTTATTGACTCTAAACCATTATGACAACATATTTATTCTATCCCAACTCAAAAAAACACCCCTCATTAAGGCAGATCTTCCACTTCTATACTCTAGCCTCCATCTTCAAGCACTTTGCACTGTCAAATCTTGGTGTACACCATATGATTCCTCTTTCATAAAATTTAGTTTGTTAGATTGGTATGATAAAAGTTAATTATGATCCACTTAATTGGTATTAGTCACATATTCCCATGAAATGGATCATTCATCCATGAAAAACCCTCAAAACTAGTGTAAATTCTGTGTTTTCTTGTGGACAGTCAATATATTATACAAGAAATTGATTTCTATTGTCTTTCAGAGCATACAAAGGTTTAAAATCATGTAAATACAAGTCCTTAAGCCATCAAAATGAATAAAAATTCAATAGGAATCAATATACCATCAAAAAGAACACAAAAGAATGCAAAAACTGAAGTTTTACTCTCTTTTTTTCTGAGAACAGTTCGTACAACCACTGCCAGAATCATCCAACCTCCGTACAAATGAATTCTCCAATGTTAAAAACCATTTCCACATATTATCAAACCGTTTTGGATTGATTAGTTTACATTATTAGTGCTAAAACTCATAAAACTCATTTACCTACCCAAATTGGAATTCAAAATTTTGAATTTACAAACTTCAAATTTATTAAATTCTACCATCTAAAAACTATTGGATCTTTACTATCCAACCTTATTTGACCTAATTAAAGCATTAGATTACTATTTAAACCCCTAGAACATGACTGTCCCATTTATATTGCCTTTTGGTCCTAGGGTCCTTATCAAGACCCTTAGGACAGTTGACTCCTTTCAAGTTCTTTTCCATTTCAAAAGCCATTATAGGCTTCAAAAGATTATAATTGATGTTTTGATTTGATGGAAAGGCCCTCCTAACCCTTGCACACTCCCAACCCTTGAAGAGTTCCTTGAAGGCCTTGGGTGCTCCTGCACCATTCTCCCCAAGAAAGAAGGAATTCTTGCCCCAAGAAGTATTCCACTGATTGCCACCACAAGACCCCTTGCTCTCATATGTTTGCACCTTCAAATGATAGGGCATGTAATCTCCCAAAGTCACTATCTTCCTCTTCTGCCAATCTGCACTCTTGATAGAATCAAAACATTGATTAACTTGTCCTCTTGGCTATTTAAGATCAGTCTATCCTGGTACCCTGTTTCTGCCTTCATTCCCCTAATTTATTTTTGAAAAGATACCATCACTAGCATGCTCAACTATAATGCATTCAATGCCTCCAACCTTGACACTGTTTAAGTCCCACAAATTCTGATTTCTAGGACTGTGTGCTCCACAACCCTGCTGCAACTCATCACTCCTCTTCGAACCAGTATCTTCCCCTATCTTATCTATCTTACCCTGCTTATTCACCTGCAAACTTTTCTCAAAACAAATCACAAAACTATCATTAGACTGCTCCAAAGGAAAAGGCACTAATTTGTATCTATTATCTCCTTTGTGAACCAAATATGTGTTATGAAATCCATCATGCACTGTCCTCCTAGCATATTGCCATGGTCTCCCCAAGATGACATGACCACAAGTCATTGGAATGACATCACAAAGCACCCTGTCATGATAAGATCCAATTAAAAAATCTACATAAGCCATCTTACCAATCTCTACATGTTGCATTTGAGTTACCCAAGTGGCCTTGTAGGGAGTATGATGATCAAAAGTTTCAATACCCAACTTGGTTACCATATTAGTTGAAACTAAATTGCTATGTGACCCTGAATCTATGAGTAATATGCATATTTTACCATGAATCAAATAATTTGTCTTGAAAATAGTTACATTTGGCTCTTAATGAAGTCTTTCTCCTTGCTTGACCATAAGAAACTCACGATTAGTCACAAGGTCTGCCATGAATGTTTTTGGTTCCTCCTTCTTGTCTTCTTCTTCTTGTACCAAATTAGCTCTCCTATCTCTTCCCTTATCAGATTGTTCCCATTTAGGACACTTGAAGAAAGGATGCCCTGGTTCATTGCAATTGAAACACCTACCTATGAATGGGCCTCTACCTTTTCCAAATCTACCTCCTCCTCTTTGATATGATAACACCTCTTTTCCTTTGTCATTGTTGCTCTTGTCATTGCTACCTTATCCTTGTTCTCTATTACCTTTTCCCCTATTTGAACTACCTCCTCTTCCACCATTGCTTGATCTTTCTTGCTTCCTCTCCACCTTTTCTTCTACTCTAATGGCTAATTGAAAGCATTCTCCCAATGTTCTTGGAAATTTCAAACCAATCTCATCTTGTAGATTATACCTCAAACCATTGATATACTTGGCTACTTTCTCATCTTCTTCCTCATATCCTCCTCTGATACTAAGCTTGCGAAATTTCTCAGTATAGGACATAACATCCAAGTCCTTTTGCTTTAAATTCTGCCTCATTCTCTTCACATGAATTATGTAATCAGATGGTAGGAATTGCTCTTTGACCAAACTCTTCATCCTAGCCCATGTAGAGACTTTTTCCAATCCCCTAGCCATCTTATCATTCTAAAAACTAGTCCACCATGTCAATGCTATACCTCTCAACTTAGTTTTGGCAAACTTAACCTTCCTCTCTTCATCCATCTCTTTAAACTCAAAATAGTTCTCTAAGGCATTAAGCCATCCTAACACCTCCTCACTATCCATCTTTCCTTGATAGATAGGAAAATCTATGTGAATCTTTCCTCCATGACCTTGTACTACTTTCAACAATCTCAGTAACCTCCTTTCCTTAGGGTCTTCTATCTCATCTGCTTGTTGTTCTTGATTTACCCTCACATTCTCTTCATCTTCATCATTGTCTTCTTGGTCTTCTTGTTCTTCTCTCCTTCTAATTCTCTCAAGATTGTTTATCCTTTCTTGCATATTCTCTATCTCCCTTCTCCATTTCCTTTCTTCCCTTGCTCTGGCCTGCTCTTTTGCTGCTTCTTGTTCTCTTCTTTCCCTTCACTCCCTTTCCAAGATTTCCTTCAACTCCTCTAACTCTCTTTCTAGTTGATTTTTAGGTGTCATTTTTGTTTCTTCTATCCCTAAAGGATTTACTCCCTATTCTGATACCACTCTGATGTAGAGGGTATGGGAATTTGAAAGAAGCACAAAGTCTCAACATTTACAAAGATGCAATTTCAAACACTGTTCTAGGCAACCTAATGGAGACAAGGCTCAAAGGTTCAATTGTGAATTAAAAACTTCCCTTATGGTTCCAAACCATTTGAATGCTCTTGAAAGACTCAATCAAACTTGACTTGAAGGTTGACAAACCCCAAACCCTCTATCTTAGACAAGATTCAACTTTTCCACCTTAAGTAGCCTTCTACCCCAATTAGGCCTCTAGCGAAGGAGTTTTGAATTTTCTCTCAAAATTTCCAAAGGAACCTCCAATGTAATGGTGATTAAGTTGTGTTTTATTATGAAAAACAACATATCCAAACCTTGATATCACTTTCTTCAGACAATCCCATCCAAAACCTGTTGTCTCCTCAAAAACTAGGCCTAATTAGCCCTCTTTTTCAAAGCAACCCCCCTCTAAACTTATCCCTTGACCATGAAAATTTCAATAGTCTCTTAAAATTTCTCAAAAACAAATATTTTCGGGTTCTTAGTCTTCTATGACACCCTTAACATGCTCAAACACAAAACCCTCCATAAATTGCCTCAAAACTAGGGCCTCTTGGATCTTGACTTCCCAAACACTTCTAGAACCTGTTTATTGACTCTACACCATTAGGAAAACATATTTAGTCTATCCCAACTCAAAAACACACCCCTCATTTAGGCAGATCTTCCACTTCTATACTCTAGCCTCCATCTTCAAGCACTTTGCACTGTCAAATCTTGGTGTACACCATATGATTCCTCTTTCATACACTTTAGTTTGTTATATTGATATGATAAAAGTTAATTATGATCCATTTCATTGGTCTCAGTCACATATTCCCATGAAATGGATCATTCATCCATGAAAAACCCTCAAAACTAGTGTAAATTCTATGTTTTCTTGTGGAAAGTCAATATATTATACAAGAAATTGATTTCTATTATCTTTCAGAGCATAAAAAAGGTTTAAAATCATGTAAATACAAGTCCTTAAGCCATAAAACTAAATCAAAATTGAATACGAATCAATAGACCATCAAAAAGAACACAAAAGAATGCAAAAATTGAAGTTTTACTATTTTTTTCTGAGAATAGTCCATATAACCACTGCCAAAATCATCCAACCTCCATCAAAATGACTTATCCAACATTAAAAACCCTTTCACCAACTTCTGAAACCATTTTGGATTGATTAGTTTACATTATTAGTGCTAAAACTCATAAAACTCATTTACCTGCCCAAATTGGAATTCAAAAATTTGAATTTACAAACTTGAAATTTATTAAATTCTACCATCTAAAAACTATTGGATCTTTAATATCCAACCTTATTTGACCTTGTTAAAGCATTAGATTACTATTTAAACCCCTAGAACATGACTGTCCCATTTATATTGCTTTTTGGTCCTAGGGTCCTTATCGGGACCCTTAGGGCAATTGACTCCTTTCAAGTTCTTTTCCATTTCAAAAGCCATTATAGGCTTCAAAAGATTATAACTAATGTTTTGATTTGGTGGAAAGGTCCTCCTAACCCCTACACACTCCTAACCCTTGAAGAGTTCCTTGAAGGCCTTGGGTGCTCCTGCACCAATTCCTGATATTACCAATTTTTTGAAACCACTAACTGCCATATTGAAAAAGAATACAAATATTAGCAAGACCAAGGAGGCCAAACATATTTTTGAAGTTATAAAGGAGGCCTTATAAGGAACTCCTACTTTGGTAAACCCAAACTTTTCAAAAGACTTCATTTGTTTATGCCTTTGGTAGCATTGATATCATTTCTACAATGTTGGTACAATAGAATGATCCTGGCTTAGAATAGCCTATTGTCATTTTTAGTCAACATTTAGAAGAGTATGAATAAAGATATACTTTTGTAGAGAAACATGTACTTGCTACCATCAAAAGTCTGAAAATTTTTAAACCTTTTATTTCTAATAGAAAAATACATTTAATGGTTGCTCACCCTAGTGTGAAGGAGTTCTTGTTAAACAGGGATCTGAATGAAAAGAGGTTTGGGTGGATTACAAAGGTCGTGGAATATGATGTTGAAATTAAGGTAAAAAATATTGTAAGGGGTAAGGGGTTGTGTGAAAAAATAGCTAGAAGAGCTAGAAGTGAAGAAAAAGTAGAAACAAAGGTGATTCTGGTTGTTAATGAACTTACAAGTAATGCACCAACAACAAGTGCAAGTTTGGTGCAAGATATGACTCATTTTTTGCAAATTGGTGAGTTTCCACAAGGTTTGGATAAAGCTAAATGGAGGTATTTTAGACTACAATCCATCCCTTATGTGCTGGTTGGTAACATTCTTTCCAAAAATATCTTAATGGTGTGCTTTCAAGGTGTATTGATCAACATCAAGTAGATAAAGGCTTCATGAGTTCCATGATGGAACTACTGGTGGTCATTTTTCCCCAAGAAAAACTACATAGAAAATAATGAGAGCTAGCTATTATTGGACAAACTTGTTTAAAGATGCACATGCTTGGGCTAGAAAATGTAAAATGTGCCATTTTTGCAAGAAAAGATAGGCTGCCAGCTTTCCCATTGCAACCCATTGAAGTGGAACATCCCTTCATGAGATGGGACATTGATTTTATAGGCGCCATTAATCCACCTTCAAGTGTAGGCCATAGGTGGGTACTTACTGAAACCAATTACTTCACAAGATGGACTGAAGCAGTGCCCTTAAAAGAAGCCAATGAAAGTGTTGTTTTAAATTTTTATGATGATTTGGTAACAAGATTTGTGGTACCTGAATCAATCATTTCAGATAATGCTTTGGCATTTTTTGGATTAAGAGTGAGTGATTGGGCTATTAAAATAGGTATTCACTTGAATACATCACCAAAATATTACCCTCAAGGTAATGGTTTGGCAAAATCAACTAACAAGAACTTGATCAGTATCATCAAAAGGATTTTGGAGGATAACCCAAAAACTTGGCACAAGTTAAAATCTACCTTGTGGGAAAATAGAATTACTCCAAAAAAATCCATTGGAAATTCCCCTTATATGCTAGTATATGGTAAAGAAGCAAGGCTTCCTTTATCTATTGAGCTTCCAAATCTTGATATAATGAGTTAGCTTAAATGTTTGAGGAGGAAGATTCAATGGCTGCTAGATATGCACAACTCATGGAGCTAGATGAAACAAGAGATAGAGCCATGAGAACAATGGAGCTGCATCAACTCCAAATAAAGAATTTTTTTGAAAAAAGAGAAACACCCAAGGTGTTTAGAGAAGGAGATGTTGTACTTAATTGGGATGATTTAAAGAGCATGCCTCAAAAGCACACTAAATTTGATAGTATGTGGAGTGGCCTATTTGTCATTACTGAGTGCAAGGAGCACAATGCTTTTCAATTGTCAACAATGGATGGAGAAGCTTTTCCTATCCCCATCAATGGGATACACCTCAAAATCTGATTTGAGGTATGATCTAGATCTACCTTGTATAAATTAGAGTAGGTTTTTATTTCCTCTAAGTGTTGCTACAAATTCTAAGTTAGAACACAATTTTTATGTTTTCCCTAAGTGCTCTTTTGCATAGTTAGGTAGTTTTCTTTAGCGTTTTGGTGTGTTTTAAATAAGTTTCCAAGGTAAATCATGTTGGTCTAGTGAGTTACAACAACATACAAGGCTGGTTTTAAGTTGTGTTAGCTTTTAGATGACTTAGTACCCGATGGATAGGCTTCATGCAACTTGTCAAGATGTTTAGTAGGAAAACATATAGCAGATGTCACCAAAAATGTTGTCTAATTTTGCTTCTATTTAAATTAGATAGCTTATTATTGTGTTTTCATTTAAACATTCAAAGATAAATCATTTTTTGCTAAATTTCATTAATGTGCATAAAGAAGATTGTCAAAATAGATTGCATTATTCCAAAGTTGCAATTGCATAGAATAAGAAAGAGAACCAACATGTATTGAAAATGCAAGATTCTTTATTGATGATCATAAGTGTATAATGTCCCTCACAAGTCGAGGGATTGACTAGTCTAATGCTTATAAAGAAAAGACTATACAATTATAGATAAAAAGAAGGAAATGCACATAAAATGAAAAGGGACTTGCCATAGCCTGGTGGTATGATGAATCCGATTGGCCTTGTCTTGCATCATCTTGGTCTTCCCTGCTTTTCTTGCTTCCATTTGAATCTCTCCTCACTTCTTCTAGGTTTCCTGCATCTAAAAAAAGAGTGGTGTTAGAGAAATGAAAGTTCACTGATCAAAATATGTGCAAAACATCTATAAACATGTAATTTGATGTCCATAAGCATCAAAATAGACAACATACCACAAGTTTCTAGGAAAACAAGAAAATAGTAATAAAAAAACCTATGATATGCTTTATTTATCTAACTAGTTTGTAGGACAAGTATTTGTTACTATTTTGATTTGGCTAATTACATCATGTGGAGTAAAATGTGGCTCCCATGAGGGTTGAGCCCAGCATGCTACCCTCTTATGTTTTAGGAGGGATAGGAAATTAAGCAGCTTGATCAAATCAATGATAAACATATTCTTGATGCATTAAATCAATATGAAATCACACTAGTTGATCAACTTTCATTATCAGATTCAAAAGATCCAACAAATAATTTGAACTATCAAGAAAGTTACCCTTCATATTTTCATAACAAATCAATCAATAGGCTGCCATCATGCCAAAAGGGGTAGTATTTTTCTAGATATGTCTTTCAATCTTCTTAAGTGGATCCAAGATCCATTTTATTAAAGAAGAAAATGATTTTTGTGATCCATCAATTTCAATTATGCATCCATTAATATAATGGAGGAGATATCAAGTATTGTCTGAAACCATCATGAGTCATATAGGGCAGCAAATAAAAACAAGGAAAACCATGCCTTGTTGCATTAAAAGACACTGTCCAATTCATATCACTTCAATCCTATTGAACACACATCACTTAGGATTGTGAGTTTTTAGGTCACCACCATAAATGACAAATGTTTTCCCAGTAGGATTAAAGCGAGAGAAATTGTAGTGAGTATTGATCTTCATTAAGCAATCATGAAACATAGTGATGAAACTCATTTTGAAGCCAAGGTCATGATGCCAAGTGAGTATAAGGGTATGTGCAAGATCATCATGGAAAAAATAGGCCCTTAAGTGGCAATAAAATAAAAAAATCAGAGTTAGGAAACTATATGTAAAAATTTGAATAAGTCATCTATATTATTTCAAAAATATGTAAGAATAGAATATGTAGAAAATTGAATGTAGTTTCTAAAC
>VDFB02338531.1:0-17936 GCA_007258455.2 Sequoia sempervirens | reverse complement strand
CATAATTTGCTTCTCTATCTATCTTCTTCTTGTTCACCCACACAGGAGGAACACTTATTTTAAATCAGGAGAACAACTAACTAACCCAACAGAGAAAGACGTGGATGTAAAATGTATCCCAAAATCAAGGAACAAACTTCATAAATGAGTTTATCTGTTCAACCCAATCCAAAGAGAATATAACACTCCACTCTTTCCAGATTAAATATCATTTAAAATCCTTCCCAACAGTTATGTTCAAAGAGTCTTTGCCAGACCTTCCTCAAAGTTGTGCAGGAAATGGACTTTACTACAAGGCTGAGATTGGCTACGATTGACTTGATCATACTTTCCTCAACAACTTGCAAAACACAACGTAACAGATGTGAAAGAAAAGGCGCATGGCACATACACAATATCCATTAATTAATCACATATTTAAATCTATTTCATCATTCAAAATCTACATGCATTATACCAGTCATTTGGGGAGTCAAACAGGGTAATAAATATAGACAAATCGACATGATAGGCTGCAAGAATATGAAAGTGTATTGCTACAGGATATCCCCTAATAAAAGGTTTCTTAAAGAGTTAAACAACCATGAACAACAAAAGTAAAGGTATTAAAAGTACACCATGATATCCAAATTATGAGCATATTTTGGGCTCATCACATCCAAAAATCCATTTTTTTTGTACAATCTCTCGGGGGCTGTATATTAGCATGTTTCTTCTTGTCGAGGCAGCAGTGGGAAATCAATTTTTTTTTTGAGTTTTGATAATGACAGTTTATTCTTTAAAGCAATGCAATAGTTACATTGCTTCAAAGAGGGGAAAAATGTAGACACAAAAAATGTACCAATTGATCTTATACACCTGATCCTGATTTCACTAACACCACTTCATCTATAATCATCTTCTCTACTAGTCATTTAATTAAATAATCTTTATTTAATTAAATTCATGACATTTCATCTCTTAATTAAATAAATCAACTTTATTTAATTATTCTCTAAACTCTATCTATTAAATTAAATAAATTGATGTTTATTTGATTTAATCTAACATCATTCCCCTTTGATTAAATAAATCAAAATCTTTATTTAATTAAGTCAAAATCATATTCCTCTCAAGTTTGATTTAAATCAACCCAAAAAATGTAAATCAAGTTTTCACATCAAGTAATCTCTCTTTAAATTAATCAAATCATGATTAATCTTAACCAAAACCCATCACATCCTCTAGCTTTTGCAACTTGCACAAGAAAATCATTTAATTGATTTATTAAATCTTCTAATTTCCTTCAACATTTCATCAAAAGGGAATATTCCTCCAAGTTTGAAAATCCCTCCAAGTGGATTTTTGATCCGGGGGACAATTTTTTAGTGAAAATTAAAGTGTTCCCAATGCTCCAGATTACAGCTTCATCAGAAAAAGAACGACGTCCTGATTCCAACGCAACTTGAACGGGTCGAAGAGGACTCCGTTTGTGCAAGTTACGGCCAGTCAAACTTCCAGTCAACTGGCTTCAGGGGCGTCCAGAAGGTGAAAAAATAATCATCTCAGAAAACAACGGAAGCAGCGTCATCGCGAAGAGCTCTTTGAGATTATTCCGACGACGTTTGTTTCGTTGAAATCCGACGTCGTATGCTCGAGTTAGAAGCAGTCAAAGTTTGGTTGACTTGAGGGTACAGATAATGATGTCAGCAAATCATCCGTACTGTACGGATTCTACATGGGTGAATTTTGGTGCGACACGTGGCAAGTGACTCGGATCGTACGGACCAATCCGGTTATGACACGTGTCTATCCGTATGGTACGACATCCGAAGTGGCAGTCCAGTCAGCGGCTTCGTCATCGGACACGTGGCATCTGTACTTGGACGTGGCGGCACAGTCAGCGACACGCTGGCAATACAGTCAGAGGTCCAGTCAGCGTACGGGTTACACGTCAGATGTGTTGGTGAATTATAGACTGACACGTGGCTTCGCGCAGTTGCACTGTTTGGCCGGCGAATAAGTTTGTTATAACAAAAATTTGTTGTGATTTGAACCGGCAACCTCCAATTTGCCGGAATCGCCCCTAACCATTACACCAAATATAGCCGTCGCTAGATATAAATCGCTGGTTGTTTATATTGTTATTGGATTCGGGTATTGGTTATAAAGCGAGGCCGGCGGGATTGGAACCGCCGATCCCACGGCCACTAAAAGGTTAAGCTGCCGGTGGACCACGCAACAATCCCGAATATTGTATGGCCACAGGTTTGTTTTATTGTGTGTTTGTTAACCGAACCATAACCAAATGGCTATTTAAGCCACAAATAATCAAAACTACCCCTAACAACTTGAACCAGGAGCCAAAATGGAGATACCAGAGATCTTGTACGATGTCATAAGGAAGTTGAGCATTTAATTTGGTGGTTAAGCCTAATTAGGCAAATTTCTTGTATAAAAAGAGGGGTAGAGATGGGTTTTTCACAAGTCCAGGTGGAGAACGAGAGAATGCTCGAGAGATGATTTGTATTGTTCCTGTATATCGAAGTGATTCTCGCTTTTGATGTGCTTGGGGATGATGTCAGCCAATTTAGAATCAATTTGAGCTAATCGATCGGTCCTCCATTGAGAGAGGGACCCCTGGAGACGAAGTCCCAGGGAACCCTCGCTATCGCATCCTTTGGTTTCCATCTCTATTCTTCTCACCATTCTGGCATTTTATTTAATTATTTTATGTTCATTATTTCCATTTGAGCATTTACTTGTAATCACGGTTAAGCCGCTGTAATAATTGATCTTTAACATTGGGCATTCGTAGTTAATTAGTCCTAGATCCAAAGGACGTGTTTAGACAAGTTATGTATGTGGCTTGTATTGCAATTTGAATGCTAACGAGATCCAGGTTGCAACGAGGCGAAGGAGAACTTGAAGAATACAATCCTGAAATCGGAAGACGAAGAGTTAATCAACCGTCACAGATGGAAGAAAAAGAAGGTGGTCAAAGTTCAGAGCTTAGTGTCAAGGATTTCCAGAAGCTATTTCTTGACATGAAGGCAATGGTGGACAAACTTTATGCAGACAAGAAGAAGCACGAAAAGGGAGGTTCTTCAAAGCACAAGAAGCAGGAAGATCAGAAAGACATAGAGGAGAAAATTCCAAAAACTCCTTCTCCTCCATCTTCTCCCTCTTCTTCTTCTCCCCCTTCTTCTCCTCCTTCTCCTTCTCCTTCTTCTAATGTAAATCCATTTAAGAGCAAGTCTAAGCCTGTAATTAAGCTTGATGTAAAATTTGAGTTACCTAAATACTGTGGGGAGTTAAATGTCGAAGTTAGACGACAATCCAACAAGTAGAAGTATATTGTAGGATACAAGGCCTAGTAGAAGATGCTTCTAGGATTCAATTAGCAACTCTCCGGTTGGGAGGTACAGCTCTCACCTGGTGGGAGAGTAAAACTCGTGAAGAAATTGCTCGCCATGGTCAAGTTAACATGTCTTGGATGGAGTTTTGTTGCTGCCCTTAGGAAACACTGCACCCTTTAGGTTGCCGCTACGCAAATGCTTAACCATGAATTGGCAAACCTTTGTATGCGTAAGGGCATCATTCAGAGTATACCCATGAGTTTAGGAAACGGGCCATTGCTCTAAATGTTCCCTTGTATACCCAAGACACATTACTTAAGTATATTGGTGGTTTACATTCTTACCTTAGGCACACTATTTTGATGTTGAGTCCCAACAATCTAGACGAGGTGTTTGTTCAAGCTACTCACTTAGAGTCTATGGGTAAGAATACATTTAGTGATAACTTTTCTAAGAAGCCATCTAAGTTCGAGGGTAAGTTTAAAGGGAAAGAAAAAGACAAAGATAAAGGCAAAGGGAAGAAGACAGCTACAGCTCAGAAAGAGGGTGAGAAACCCACATGTTCCCATTGCAAGAAAGAGGGGCATGATGATTCGAGATGCTGGAAGCTTCATCCTGAGTTGAGGCCGAAAAGATATGGAGGTAACAAAGGCAAGCAGAAGACTACTGCAGTGATTCAACAGGATCTTGGTTCTGACTCCGGAGATGAGACAAAGATTGTTGCTACCGGAATCCAAGGTAAAGGGAAAGGTATATCTCTCTCATCTGATGCAACTTTTTCTTATGCCGCAAAGGGCGCAGAGAACCTCCCAAGGCTGATGCTAAAAGAAACGAACTGGTTTCCACATCCGCGTTGCAACAAAACACACCAAGACTGACACTGCTTGACAATGACCACAAGCAAACCACATCCTACAGTTGTAAAGAAACTTCAATTTGGCTACAACAATCATCCCAAACCATATCCACCTGGATTGGCTCATAATGATGCCCAACCGGCCAAGTAACTAAACAATGTAAATTGAGATTTGCTATCATCAAGAACTTTGTAGATGAGGTAGAAGTTGATAGTCCCTTTGGATATTTGTGGGCTTGTGTTAGGGAGTCCTTATCTTTATGACAAAAAAGCAATCTTTTATAGGGGGGAGAATAAGTATCATCTTTTTAAAGATGGGGTAGAATACATTGTACGGGCACATAAGGTGAAGACTAATCTTACTTTAGTAAATGCTGGTCAAATAAAGAGGTTGGTCAACTCAAGTAAAAACTTTGTATTGATGCTTGTAAAAGCCAAAGAAGATGATAAATCTGAGGTATTCAGTCGAACTTTGAAAGATCATGTAAGTCATGTAAAGAAAGTCTTTGATGTATTGAGAAAAGAAAAACTCTATGTAAAGATGTCTAAATGTGAATTTGCTAAGACATCCTTAGTGTACTTAGGCTATGTCGTAGGGAGTGGTCAATTGAAAGTAGACCCTGCGAAGGTTGAAGCTATTGTAAAATGGCCTAAGCCAAGTACAGTCACAGAGGTCAGAAGTTTTCTAGGCGCAGTTCAGTACTGGAGAAAGTTTATTGCAAACTTCTCTTTTATAGCATCACCATTACATGCATTAACCAGTACAAAGGCAACTTTTCAGTGGGGAGGTCCGCAACAGAAGGCTTTCGACACTTTGAAGGGAAAGTTGAGCACCGCACCAATCTTGGCCTTACCAGATCTACATCAACCATTTGAGATCGAGACAGATGCGAGTGGGTTTGCCATGGGAGCAGTACTCATGCAAGGAGGTAAACCAGTTTGCTATCACTCTGAAACATTTTCAGGAGTAGTAATTAACTATCCTACTTATGATAAAAAACTCTATGCTTTAGTTCAGTGTTAAAATGGAACATTACATAATGGGGAAAGAACCTAATCCACACCTATCACCAAATTACTTCATTTTGTAATCACAAACTAAATTGCAAACAAAGTAGGCACTTTCGTGGATGGGTTTTCCGTAATGCTTCATTTGGTTATTAAGTATAAGAAAGGTACCTATAACAAGGGTAGTGTATTACGCTCTCTATAGTAGACCTCCTATGATGAATGCTTTGATAATCCTTCATAATAGTTCTATGGTTCATGAAAGTTTTCAGGAACAATATGCTAATGATGAGAACTTTAAGGATATCTATGCTGCTTTAATGAATGGTAAACATGTAGAAGAGAAAGACTATTATGTGCAAGATAAATGTTATATCACTTGGGTAAATTATGTATTCCAAAAGATGAACAAGCACAGGTGATTAGAGAAGCACATACCTCATTGATTGCAGGACACTTTGGGGTAAACAAAACATTGACTTAGCTGCAGAAGTATTGTTATTGGCCTCAAATGCAAGAAACTGTAACTAAATATATTAGAGGTTGTGTTATGTGTGCAACTAATAAGCCTAGTAACAGGAAATTGGGCTTGTACACACCTCTACCTGTACCTTCTCGTCCATGGGAAAGTGTGTCAATGGACTTTGTAGGGGGGTTACCTATGTCTAGGAAGGGACATGATTACTTGTATGTAGTAGTTGATCGATTCAGCAAAATCTGTATCTTAATGCCATGTAAAAAGCAAGTCACTGCTGAACTGATAGCTCATTTGTACTTTCAATTTGTATGGGTTCATTTTGGGTTACCTACTTCTATTGTATCGGATCGAGATTCTCGATTCTTGGGGGAATTTTGGTCAACTTTGTGGGGACTCATGGACACCAAGCTGAAGAAGAGTACAACCTTCCATCCGCAGACGACGAACAAACAGAGGTTGTAACAAGACAGTTGTGCATCTACTCAGAGGTTACTGCAGTAAGCATCCTAAGTTGTGGGATGAGAGTCTTCATTATGTGCAGCATGCCTACAACCATGCAGCACACTCTTCTACTAAGAGGTCTCCTTTTGAGACATGCTTTGTTATGTGCCCAAGACACCAATGGATTTTGCTTTTGGGAAAGATGATGTTGAAGATGGACGCCATGATGCGAGAAGGCTTTGAAGTTCATCCAGAAAGTCCAAGCAATTCATCAGGCAGTGGAAGCACGGTTGGAACAGAGCCAAGCAAAATACAAGGTTCGCCATGACAAGCATCACACAGATCATCATTTTCAGGTTGGAGACAGAGTTTGGTTACATATCAGCAAGGAAAGGATGCAAGGTGAAGGTAAAAAGCTTAAGCCAATTAGATATGGTCCTTTTGAGATCCTTGAGAAGATTGGTACTAATGCCTTCCGCCTCAATCTTCCTCCATACATGCATATTTACTCGGTTGTCAATGTTGAGAATTTGAAACTGTATGAGCCTCCAATGATCCTAGATGAGGTCACGAACATTCAGGTTCCATCAGTTGATGACCTTTCTCCAGAGTACATGTCAGAGTTGCCAGAAGATGTTATTCTCGACAGGAATGTCAGAACTTCACGAAGAGGAAATGTTGAGTACCTCAGAGTGGGCCTGAAGGGAATGCATCCATGCAAAGCAATATGGATGGAGATTGGTAAAGTGAGGGAACTTTACCCTCACTTACTTTCCAAGTAATCAAGCTTTCGGAGGTCCTAAAGCTCTCCAGTGGGGATTTTTGATCCGGGGGACAATTTTTTAGTGAAAATTAAAGTGTTCCCAATGCTCCAGATTACAGCTTCATCAGAAAAAGAATGACGTCCTGATTCCAACGCAACTTGAAAGGGTCGAAGAGGACTCCGTTTGTGCAAGTTACGGCCAGTCAAACTTCCAGTCAACTGGCTTCAGGGGCGTCCAGAAGGTGAAAAAATAATCATCTCAAAAAATGACGGAAGCAGCGTCATCGCGAAGAGCTCTTTGAGATTATTCCGACGACGTTCGTTTCGTTGAAATCCGACGTCGTATGCTCGAGTTAGAAGCAGTCAAAGTTTGGTTGACTTGAGGGTACAGATAATGATGTCAGCAAATCATCCGTACTGTACGGATTCTACATGGGTGAATTTTGGTGTGACACGTGGCAAGTGACTCGGATCGTACGGACCAATCCGGTTATGACACGTTTCTATCCGTACGGTACGACATCCGAAGTGGCAGTCCAGTCAGCGGCTTCGTCATCGGACACGTGGCATCTGTACTTGGATGTGGCGGCACAGTCAGCGACACGCTGGCAATACAGTCAGAGGTCCAGTCAGCGTACGGGTTACACGTCAGATGTGTTGGTGAATTATAGACTGACACGTGGCTTCGCGCAGTTGCACTATTTGGCCGGCGAATAAGTTTGTTATAACAAAAATTTGTTGTGATTTGAACCGGCAACCTCCAATTTGCCGGAATCGCCGCTAACCATTACACCAAATATAGCCGTCGCTAGATATAAATCGCTGGTTGTTTATATTGTTATTGGATTCAGGTATTGGTTATAAAGCGAGGCCGGCGGGATTGGAACCGCCGATCCCACGGCCACTAAAAGGTTAAGCTGCCGGTGGACCACGCAACAATCCCGAATATTGTATGGCCACAGGTTTGTTTTATTGTGTGTTTGTTAACCGAACCATAACCAAATGGCTATTTAAGCCACAAATAATCAAAACTACCCCTAACAACTTGAACCAGGAGCCAAAATGGAGATACCAGAGATCTTGTACGATGTCATAAGGAAGTTGAGCATTTAATTTGGTGGTTAAGCCTAATTAGGCAAATTTCTTGTATAAAAAGAGGGGTAGAGATGGGTTTTTCACAAGTCCAGGTGGAGAACGAGAGAATGCTCGAGAGATGATTTGTATTGTTCCTGTATATCGAAGTGATTCTGTACTTTTGATGTGCTTGAAGGGGATGATGCTGCCTCAATTGTAACTGAATTTGGAGCTAATCGGATCGGTCCTCCATTGGAGAGGGACCCGGAGACGTAGTCCTTAGGGACGAACTCCGTTATCAACTTTGGTTTCGTCTCTCTATTCTTCTCTCTTTTCTTTCTCAGTTTATCTTGGCATTTATTTAATTATTTTATGTTCATTATTTCATTTGAGCATTTAATTTGTAATCATTTAAGTTAAGCGTTGTAATAATTGATCTTTTAACGTTAAGCATTCTGTAAGCAATTAGTCCTAGATCCTAAATAGATCAATTTTTCATTCCAACAATGCATTTAACCCTCTTACATGTCCTTGTGCATTGAGGAAAGTGGTATTTAAGTCATTTCTTTCCCCCTTCAACATGTCATTTTATGAATTTCAAGTTCCACGTAATACCATTTATTGACACATTCATCAAAATGTGCTCAACCTTCCTCCATTCACATCTTGACAAGTGGAACTTGGCCATTGGATGTTGAATGATCCCACATTCCTCCATTTTTCTTATTCTTCCATCTTTTTCTTCTATAAATAAGAGGCTCTCATTTGTATTTTGGATCCAAAACCTACAACAAAGTTACTATCTTCATATTTAGAGCAAATTCATCCATTTCCATAGCATTTTTCCATCATCATAGATAGGTTATTGCATATTTCATCAAGGAAGAAAATTTTTCATCATCATCAAGTGGATTAATCTTCATCAAGCTTATAAGGGATTGTGAAAGGGCCATTTTACACATCAAATGGAAAAAAGTCCCCCATGGGATTGAGAGTTGTATCATCTAAATAGGATTTAATAGCTTATTTCATTGTTTTCTTCATTTATTTCTTATCTTGATGTTTCTAATGAATTGCATGGGGAATCTTAGTTCTAACTTGCATATATGACTAACATTATGTTTGTTCTTTCTATTTGTGCAAGTATAGGATTGGGGTTCATAGAATTGAAAATATTAAAGAGCCACAACTGAAACATATTTAAATTTGGAGGAAAAATAGGAGACACACACCTAAGTAATGTGTGTCTTAGACCTATTTTTGAGGATAGTTAGTGTTGGGGGTAATGCATAAGATAAATGCAATTGATTCCTTCTTGAATTTCATCGGTAATTGTTAAAAGTGGGCCATAGAATGCATAATTTTGGAAATTAAATACTCAATTAGGTCCAATAATTTAACAAGGGGACAAAATAAAGTGAAATTGTCATGGGTGAAAATTTACAATGGTATAATCCACTAGCTAGCAAGTGGTGTTATACTCGGTGTCCATGTAATATTATGGGTTCCACAAGCCTATCAAGTTATGTTATGCTAGGACACTCATAACACAAATGGCTCCACTAGCAATCAAGGTGTTTTGTGCTAGGTGTCCATCTTAAAAATTCTCTAATTTCATAGACTATAAAAGTCTATTAGGTTATGACTATACAAACCATTCTTTAGGGAGTGCATAAAAATCATCTCAGGGGGTACAAAAATGACAAACAAAAATAAACTCAACAAAAGCATAAAGTTTAACATCACAAGGGATGAAAAAATTCTTAGCATCAAAGTGGATGAATTGATAACCACACCTCAAGAGGCATTATTAACAACACCACCACCAAAGGGGGTACATCAATATGTCAAATCTCACAAAATGTGTATTAAACGGATAGGATAATATGCCACCCTTTAAAAGTTAAGATACTTGCTATGTTAGTATTTTAAGGAAAAAAAGGGGAAGAGAGGATCCTTGAAAGGAATGCACACCTCCCAACACTAGTTATCCTTGCCACCCAAGTGTAGGAACAAAGAAAACCACAAAAGATACTATCATCTTGCTACCATAATAGGGATATATTGTTGCACCTAATATTATATCACTAGAGATAAAATTCCACATACTGGAGAGAAACACCATAGAATAAATTTCATTATTGCTTAGAAGTATTAGGTGCATCAATACATGGGAGAGAACCACAATCATTAAGTTTTTATATTTTATTACTCAAGTCCTAACAGTCATTTCTAGAATAACCATACACTTAATGATATGCACAAAATAATTTATTGTTTAAAAAATTCCTATGCATTGGAGGAGGAAGAGTAATCCAATGGTATTTGAGGAGCCTCAATAAAATATACTCTTTCTTAGATCTAGGATAATTAGTAGGATACATTATTTTCTCTTGTGAAGAAAATATTTCTTGCTTACCACATGAAGTCATAAATACTGTAGATGATGGACCATGAAATGAAGATGAGGATGATAGTTGAAAACCTAAAGCTTTTTTAGAAATGTACATGTGAGATGAGGATATCAGTATTGGTTGAATTACACTTGATCCATGAAGAATCAGAGCATTAAAAAGAAACTATTACTTGAATCTCAACAAGATCATTCAAATGAAATTGAAACTAAACATTTACCAAAAACTAACACACTAAATTATGAAATCTTTTAAAACATCTACTCTACTCCATCTGAAACTTATCCCATTGTGGAATTGGCATCGTGTTGATACAAAACAAAAACTCTTTCCCAATCCCATGATCAATGAGCTAGTTTCAGTCAATTCTATGGAAGAGAATCAATGAAACCATTGTGATAAATTGACTAAAACATGATTTATGCTAAAATGAGTAAGATGAAAGATAAGTTACCATGATTTTATGCTAAAAATGATCTAACTATGCTATTTATAAGCTAATATAAGCTAGAGCTATGCTAAAAGATGGAAACCCTAATTCATATACAAACTAAGATGGATGCATGGAAGCCATTAATGGATTCTCTAAGCTATCATGCAATTAAAATTAACTAAGATAAGCTAAAAAGTGAGTAAATTGAGAGTATGGATGCAAGTGAATTCAAAAACATGACTTTTCTCTGAAAGACGGATCCATTTGCCTCCAAATAGTGACCTATTTATAGGAGATAAAATGAAGAATGGAGGGTGGATATTGAAAATATTAATCAATGATCCAAGATGAAGGAGATGAGAGATATGGAACATGCATTCTCATCAATGAATGCATGATTGGATTTAATCAAGGGTTCACAATTGTTTCAAACAAACACACTTTTGACTTGCAGACACAGGTCAAAGGTGACTTGTTCAAAAGGTCACAAGCTAACTTGCACATGAAGTTTTGAATCAACTTGCAAATGAAGTTTAGGTAAAATATACCTTTTTCAAATGATGGAGGAATAATAATATTCCTTCGAATATTCCTTTGGGTGAGGAAAAAAGGAAATTTGCAAATTAAAACAAAGTTTTAATTGTGTAAAAAAGGGGATAAGGAATATTCGATGGGAATATTCCTTATGATTAGATGAAAGGTTAAATTAATTGCTAATTAAACAAGGTTTAATCATGTAATTAGGGGATTAGAAGAATTAAAGTGTTATTCATTAAATTAAATGATTTAATGAATGGAGAAGAGATGCAATGACATTTAATTAAATAACTTAGGGTTATTTAATTAAATGAGAAGAAATGTTAGCATGAAGGGGGAATGAATTAACTTGATTAAATTAATTAGGCTAATGGATGAAAATGATGCAATTAATTAAATAGCTAGGCTACTTTAACTAATTAAGTGAAAAGAGGATGGGTTGAGAAGAAATAATGTTAGTAAATCTATTAAGAGTGCATGATATTGCTTAGGACATTTTTTAGTGTCTACATTTTTCCCCTTTTTGAAGTGAGGTACCCACTGCCTTGGTTCAAAGAATAATGTTTTTTAGATCAAAATTGTTGCTTAAATTAAACAAAAAAAAACTTCTAAATTTTTTAGATGCCCCAACAGAAGGATAGAGCTAATTCCCTGCCTCCTTGAAAAATCAGGCAATTTTTTTGAATTTTGGGTTGATTTCTCAATAAAGGTTAAATGTTGCCCCAAGCGTCCAGAAAGGCTCTGGGATGCAAGAATTATGCCAAAAACAAAAAAAACAATGTAAAATTAGGTCTAGTTTGGAAAAATTGGTGAAAATGATGATAAACCCTATCTTGAAGGTTAAAATAGGACAAAACCCCTATTTTTCTAGCTTAAATAAGTCAAGAAGGATCATTTTCAATTCATTTGTGCATTCCCACTTAAGAGATTCTTGTTATTTTGAGCTCTGGCCCCCGAAAAAATTGCATGCTGAGAGCTTCCCAGGAACATCTCTAGCCGAGTTCGAGAGTTCTAGTAGCTTGTAGGCATAAGACCACCGGTATGGAACTTCAAACTTGACTTGAAATTTGACTTTTTGATGCATTTATTATGATTTTAAATTTAATCTTTGGCGGCATCGCTATATAGTGACGCCCAAATTCAAATCAATGACACCAAAATGAATTATAGTGATGCATATTTATATGTCTATGCTATTTGTGATTTAAAATTAGGGTTTTTAATTTTAAATGGCGATGCATGCTCATTTATTGACACACTTGCTGATTTAGAAATTAGGGTTAGGGTATTCCAAAGGTTAAATCATGATGCTAGTTTATTTGGTGATGCATTCATTGATTCATAATTTTAAATTCCTTGTGCATCACAATTTGAAATTTGAGTATAGTGACACTATTGAAAACAACAACACTTTTGTGATTTCAGAGCTATAAATTTCAAATTGAGTCATATTTTCTTGATCACTTGATGATGTGCACTTTGTGGATGTAGGAGGTCATTCCACCACTGATGTTGCAGGAGAATAGGCCCAGCATGTTGTAGAGATTAGGCAATTTGTTAGAGTTATGCTAGGAGCATCTAGGAGAGATCAACGTTTGGTGTATTGCATATGCCCCTCTAATTTGGACACATCTAATGATGATGACCACCCTATGTGAGAGATCGCACAACAAGACCTTGTCCTTTTCACCTTTCGATAGGTGAAGCAATGGTTACCTTGGAGGATGTTTGGTGGATTATTTGTTTTCCCATTCATGGTGACTGTGTGATTTACGACACTAATGTTGGGTTTGATGCCTACTTCGAGGTCATGGAGATGGATCAGATTGATATGGTTACATTACAAATCAACCTTGAGTCATACAGAGTTCATGTGTTGACCTTTAGATTAATCGTCACATCCATCATTTCAAGTTTGGTGGCTACTGATATCTATGCAATAGAGGATATAGCCTAGGATGGGGCTTGGTATATCATCAGATGTTGTATAGGATGAAACTTTTTGCATGGGGCCCCATGATGCTAGCCTCCTTGTATCATGATTTGCATGATTTTGTTTATTTTGATGGGAGATCCATTGGTGTAGGGGTGACTCTATTGCATATTTGGGCATGGGAGCACATTGTCGTGCTTCATCCTATTGTTTAGAAGGTAGACATGGAGCTAGATGATCCCGTCATTTGGAGATATAGAGGTTCCATTACCGTGAGGAACACTAGACAAATTGAGCTCCTGTATTCAAGATGGATGATTGATGACATGACATTTTTCCACTAGTACCCATCACTACAAATTCCACCATGGTTCGGTGATAACCAATAGTTATATTTCACCAGGAAGACCTAATACATGTAGGGTTGAGAGCATCATATTATTGAGAGATATGATACATGTAGGGTTGAGAGTTGATGTGTCGACCTTCAGATTAATCGTCACAACCATCATTTCAAGTTTGGTGGCTACTAATGATGCAGTAGAGGATTTAACCTAGGATGGGGCTTAGCATATCATCGAATGCTATATAAGATGACACTTTTTGCATGGGGTGCCATGATGATAGCCTCCTTGTATCATGATTTGCATGATTTTGTTTATTGTGATGGGAGAGCCATTAGTGTAGGGGTGACTATGTTGCATATTTGGGCATTTGAGCACATCATCATGCTCCATCCTATTGTTTAGATGGAAAATGTGCAACCAAATGATCCCATCATTTGGAGATATAGAGGTTCCATTATCCTAAGGAACACTAGATAAATTAAGCTTGTGTATTCGAGATGGGTGATTGATGACATGACAGTTTTCTATTGGCACCCATGGCTACAGATGCCACCATGGTTGAAGGATAACCAATAGTTATATTTTTCCAGGAAGACCTGATACATGTAGGGTTGAGAGCATCATTTTATTGAGAGATATGATACATGTAGGGATGATACATGTAGACCTGATACATGTAGGATTGAGAGTTCATGTGCCGACCTTTAGATTAATCATCACAACCATCATTTCAAGTTTGGTGGCTATTGATAGATGCAACATAGGATTTAGCCTAGGATGGGGCTTGGCATATCATCAGATATTTTATAGGATGACACTTTTTGCATGAGGGCCCATGATGCTAGCCTCCTTGTATCATGATTTTCATTATTTTGTTTATTGTGATGGGAGAGCCATTGGTGTAGGGGTGGCTTTGCTGCATATTTGGGCATGGGAGAACATCGTCGTGCTCTGTCCTATTGTCCAGATGGAAAAAAATGGAGCTAGATGATCCCGTCATTTGGAGATATAGAGGTTCCATTACCCTGAGGAACACTAGAAAAATTGGGCTCCTGTATTCGAGATGGGTGATTGATGACATGATAGTTTTCTAGTGGTGCGCATGGCTATAGATGCCACCATGGTTTGATGACATTCTATAGTTATATTTTTCTAGGAAAACCTAATACATGTAGGGTTGAGAGCATCATATTATTGAGAGATATCTACCACATAGGGTAGCCTGCCAGTTTAAAGAGGTCCAGGATAGACTTGTTGATGCACATGGGGTGATTTTTGTGAGGTCAACATGAGATGTTCCCACATGGGGACCAACTATCATAGCTCCCAAGGTAGTAGAGAGCTTCAAGAAGTTAGTTTCCCAACCTTGGGCTTATGATCAGGGATAGGTGATAACTAAGACTATGCCTAAATACAATGCTTAGTTTGTCCCTCCCCAATGATTGATAGATCTAGCAGATGTTCCTCCCAGAGGGAGACCCAGGGGCAGAGGAGAAGGGAGAGGTAGGGGACAGGGTGGCCAGGATGGTTTGGGTGGTAAGGTTTGGGGGGGCCACTAGTGGTACATTAGCCTCCTCAGGTTTAGGGACAAGTACAACCTCAAATATAGCCACAAGGAGCACCACCACTGCCACCACCGGATGCTAGAGATGCATAGATTTAGTAGCTATAGTAGCAAGTGCAGCATTGAATGGTGAGCAAGGTCAATCCTTCTAGCAGGTTTTGGTTATTACTACTGAACAAGACTAGGCTTGGCAGTAGTTGGTTTTCATCACAACTAAGAGGGATCAAGCATTACAGTGGGTATAGGTCGTGATCACAACGAGAGATTAGGAGGTTGCCTGATGCCAAGAGATTGAGACTATGATGGTGGTGACTCATGGTCGAATAGTTTAAGCATGGCTATACCGAGAGGTGGTTATAGAGGCTACATATTATAGGCAACATTATCATCATGATGTACCAGTGACATTGAGATAGCTTGATTTTTCCTAGCAGAGTGATGCATGACTGCAAGCAGAGGATCTACCTAAGTGGCAGGTTGGAGAGGGTAGTAGCCATTAGGGCTAGCTATTTTGATGTTTAGACACACTTTTTTTAATTTTTTCACCACATTTTTTATTATAGATATACATTCATGAGCTCCTTTTTGATAGCCTCGTGGATATTGGACTTATCATTGATATACATATACTATTCTAGATTTTGTACCATGACATTCATTTTTTGATATATATGTATGAATAGGGATGATTCATGATATGATGTGTTCACTTAGTTCATGCTTATAATGGATATGATATGAATTCTTATGTTATGTATGGATGCATTTATTTATGTCTATACATTATGTGAATTATCATGATATGGATGGATGCAATGTTATGTTCTTTTTCATTATCTTTTCACGGATGATATGGATGGTTGATTATGATACGAAAATGATGTGGATGAATTTCTTTGTGTATTTCCTATTTAGTTTTATGATGAGATGTACGCATGTGGATGTATGGATGAAAATTCTTATGATAATGCAATGATTTAAGATGCTTAGAATAACAAATCTATATTAGTCATCACAACTCAAATGATAATGTAGGATGTATGACATGATATGCAATGATTATGCTATGATTATGAGATGTATGTATGTTGATGGTTTTTGGATGTAGGGTGGATGCATTGGTGATATTTTTATTTACTATCATGATACTAGGTTAGCACAAAAAGAAGATAGAAGAATAAAGAATGAATGACCGTTGATTTTGATGACTACTTCAAAAGATCCAATAAGTCCATGATCCATCGAGAATTTATTAGAGATGGTGATGAGACAATGAAAAATGTAGGATGAGGAGATTCTCACACTTCAATATTGGTATTTTTTGTGCTTCCTTATTGTTTGATATAACACATAAACACGATGCATCAAGGTATTGATAACCAAGACAACATTGTATCTAGTATAATGGACTTTGACTCAAAAAGTAGATAGGATAGTTCTTGTTCACATCTTGAAATACATAAACCTCATTGGAATGAAAGTTAGAAGCTTAAAATATATTCGAACAAAACATATGCAATAGTAAACAACATACCCTAAATGACCTTCCTACATACAACTAAGCAAGTATGTGCCAAGATTATTTTACAAGAGTATCCACAAGCACATCAAATGAAAGATAATGATCGATGTCCCATTCCTTTCTCTCTAAATCATTTTTATAATCATCAAGAGGTCCTGGGGATGGTCCATTAAGATAAATCATAAGAAAAGATCCCAAACAAACAATCATTGTTATCTATAGCTCTTGCCTAGTTTAAGTTTAGCTAAAGTGATACCTGATACTGATGTCCATCATAGGAAGGAAACATCCTAGGACATGTTGATTAGTGGTTGTTTGATGTTGGGATGATGATCCTAAGATGAGTTGTTGATACAAACTTCACTAATGTATTTACCTATGATTTAGACTTGAGATTTTGAATTTTAGGTTCGCACTTTATGACATGTCATGTTTTCCTTCTATTTGTTTCGCCAAAGGGTGAAGGTGATGAATGAATTATTATGGGTGAAAGAAAGATGGGGTGGATGGTTTTGGATTTTCTAGAATATTTCAATATTTTTTTGATATTTTAACATGTTTTGAGGTTGTTTTTGGTTTTTTGTGAAAGTTTATACAGATGTTTTTATTTTTTCATTATTTGAGGCTATTTAGAATTTTTGAGATATTTTAATCTTTAAAGCTTTTTTTGAATGTTTTCTATTGTTTTTGTTTTTTCTATTTTCAATTTTTTTTGTGTTTTCTGAGATATTTGAATGTTTAGGGATTTTTAAAAGTTATATAGATGTTTTGGATTTTTAAAAGTTATCTGGATGTTTTTGGATTTTCATGAGATTTTACAAACAAGAACCTAACCTAAAGACCTATCCTAGGGGCCTTGGGGGTTGATAAAAGACAAGACTTTCCTATGTTATAAACACAAAGACCACATAGTTCGATTGACTCAACCGATTTACAAGATGAAGATATGAACATATGAAAGATGCCAATTTATTATGATGGACTCCTAAAGGACTGACCTAGGGTGTCTTAGGGGTATTCCAATGATTGACTTGCCTACGTTCAAGCTCAGAGACATGTAGTTTGACAAAAGGACTCTATTTTTTGGATTTTTGATGTGTTGACCTTTTTAGGCTTTTTAATGTTTTCTTAGATGTTTTGGATTTTACCTTTATAATTTTATGAATGTTTTTGTATTTTTGAGATAATATTTAATGAATGATTTTGGTGTTTTTTGATAAGATATGAC